>APFE031648849.1:31611-46458 GCA_000404065.3 Pinus taeda | reverse complement strand
GCTTACTTCAATAAAGAAATGTTGTCTCATTTCCAAAATTAACTATGTTTATGCATCAAATTATGTTTTAATTCATATATGACTGTCGTTTTGATGTATGATCAATCATTTCTTTATATGATATAAAGTCAATTTCGTGAATATGCTTTACTTCTATATTGTTATGTATGTTTGAATTGAATGATGTTTAGGTTTAAAGAACATCAGGAGTTGCAGAGGGTCTGAACCCTGCGGGACCTACTCGAACGAAGGAAATCCGGGTATGGTCACTCATATGTAGTTTGATAATATAAGCATCTTGCCCGAGTTGTATGAGTATTTCTTGTTGTAGTTTGCTTTTGCTATGTTGGGTTTCTAACCCAAAGCCCTAGGGTGCTTTCACTCGAAACACTTGCATGGCTTGTTGAAGCCTATTTTGTCTCACATAGGTACATGTGCAGATTGTATGTAACATCTTATAAAGTGGAATTCCAAGTGTTGATAGTTGAATGTAAGAGTCATGGGGGTAGGTGAAGAGTCATGGGGGTAGGTGAAGAGTCATAAAGGCGAAGGTCAAGGGTCACTCCACGCTTTGCTATTTATAAAACCTCATAACCCATTGTAAGGGCTTTTGGTCAACCAACCTTCCAATAGGAGTATCTTAGAGAAATCTTGGAGAGTACGGTAATGAGCCTTGGCTTCTCCACAATGCAATGATAGTACATCTCTTTGGAAGAGTAGGCAGCAATGACTGTATCATTCTGCTACTGGGATTAGTGGTTTGTCATGGTTGTATTGTATGATTGGAACTTTCACTTTTAATATAATAGAGCATGCATGTTTCATGCATATGTTGTTATTGTATTTCATCTATCTTGGTTACTCTAATGATATATGCATCTGTTTGCTTACGCATGCATGTATGGACTCTTTCTGTATAAGTATGTATGAATCTTACTGAAATGTGTTTTTGGTTTAACCATCACTTTGGATTGTTAGCTTACTTTCTTTCCAGTTTTTGATGCATCTTCGCTCGTGTGATCCCTTCCAAGATGCATGCTTCCACAGGTTTCCAAGGGGCGCACTCACCTCACTTTTCGTGTGTTAGAATAGTTCATGCACCTTCCTTGGCTTGTTGCACATATAACACCCTTGCTACCAACAGGGATATCTTACTCACCTCTGCACGCAACCACAATCAAGGCCATATCATACGACCCACTGCTGGGACTCCTACACCAAATGGTATGAGGTATAGTTGGGAATTCTTACTGAGTAGATCCCTTGACATGTTGGTGGGTCCAACACCATCAAAACCACTATAATGTTTTTCCCTCCATTCAACTTGGAATATGTGTCCTATGACTTTGGTCTTATTTTTTCCTTTAATGTCCTTTATGACATGAAGCATTAACCTAAGGTTGTTACAAACCCCTCCCCCTTGGGGGAATACTATACTTTGTATTCTATGCCACTTATGACCAACAAAACATACTACCTATGGAGATTTGTAACACAACTTGATGTAGTATTTACAATTCCAACACACATGCACACATACACACACAAACACATATACATATACCAAAAACTCATTTTCTTCCACCAACAAATAAGTAAGGATATAGTTCTTGCATTTTTTCATCCATCCCCCATGTAGCTTCATTGGTATTGGACTGCATCCTCTATACTCTAACTTTCTCTATTGCTTGATTTCATAGCATGAGTTGTTTCCACTACAATATGCAGCGTGGATCTTGTTGGAACTCTCCCTCTAGTTCCACCTATAATACAAACCAATCAATCACATGATTAACATCCTACACAAATCTCTTAAGCAACTAAGAATGGAAAAACCATGGAATTTCACTGATGGAGGCAGTGCAAGTCCATATGCCACTGGTCCAATCCTCTCGAGCATCTCAAAAGGTCGAGATTATCGAGGTGCCAACTTGGCACATGACCCAATCCTCAAGGAGTTCTTCTTGGGATTGATGCACAAGTATACATGCTCCCCAACCTAAATCTCCTTAAATACTATATGTTGATCCACATAAATCTTATTCCATCCTTTGTTTCCTTTAAATTATTTTTAATCGTGTGCATCTCCTGCTCCATCTCTACCAACATATCTAGTCAAATCAACATCATATTCACTAGATCACTCCAACTTATAGGAGTATTACAACTCTTCCCATAGAAAGCCTCAAATGGACTCATCTTCAAGGATTCTTGATAACCATTTTTATAGGAAAAATATACCTCTAGAAGACACTCCTCCCACTTCCTCTATTGACACATGACGTGTATGCTCAACATATCCTCAAGAATCATATTAACCCTCCCTATATGTCCATCTTTCTACAGATGATAAGCTGTACTAAAAGTTACCTTTGTCTCTAAACCTATAAACAACTCCTTCCAAAACATAGAAGTGAACTTGGAAACTCTATCTGATATAACCCTCTTGGGAACTACATGAAACCTCACTATCTCCCTGATGAATATTTGAGCCACTTCACTAGCTAATTTAGTATACTTCATCGCAATGAAGTGAGCTACCTTTCTCAACCTGTCAACAACAACCATGATGGAATCATGTTGCCTTGATGTTCTAAGAAACCTTGTAATTAAGTCCATGGAAATGACCTCCCATTTTCATTCTAGAATCATAATAGGCTACAATAAACCAGCTAGACGCTTACATTTAAATTTTACCTACTAATAGTCTAAGAACTTTGCAATAAACTCATCCACCTCTTTCTTTATATTTGGGCAATAGTATAACTTCTTAACATATTTCAAAGTATTTTGGTATCTCAGGTGGCCTTAATATGGCTTGATGTGAAACTCTCTCAAGATAAGATTCTTTAAATCACTACTATCCAGCACATAGATCCTACTCCTAAATCTAGTCAACCCATATGTTGTGAGGTGTTACTCTTTATCCTAATCACCCTCACCCTGTTGCTACAATCTTTACTTTAGCTACTTATACTTCCCATCAAGCCTCCTTGAATGCAAGACCTTCTCTTGTAAATTTTTGCCATAAGAGATAATAGTGGAAATTCAATTCACCTGCACTCTCCTATTGAGAGTTTCGGTAGCCCTATTCTCCTTTTCCTTGATTTACATGATCTCAAAGTAAAACCCATTGATAGTAACCAACCATCTAGCTTGCATGGAATTCAAATTAAGTTGGTCAAACAATACCTCAGTCCACTATGATCACTCATCAAGACGAATCTTCATCTAAGGAGATAATGTCTCCACATCTTCAATGCATGAATGATCATTGCCAACTCAAGATCATGAGTCACATAGTTTTGTTTGTGCTCATTAATTTTTCTTGATTTATTTTAAACCACCCACCCCTCCTACATCAAGATTCCACCAAGTTTTTCCTTACATGCATATATACAAACTGAAAACTCCTTATCAGGATATGCAATATTCAAAACTAGAGCATAGGTCAGAAAACACTTCATTTTCTCAAAACTAGGTGCACATTCCTTAGTCCATTTAAACTTATTTCCTTTCCTATACAAGGTTGTAATATGATAAAAAATATTGGAGAAGTTTCTGATGAGCCTATTATACAAGCCTACTAGTACCATGAATGATATGACCTCATCCACATTCTTTGAAGCTGGCCACTCCATGATAGCGTTAATAATTTTAAGGTCTACTCATATCCCTACATTGGAGACAACATGTCCCAAGTATTGAATCTAAGACTGAAAGAAACTACACTTTCTGAGATTGACATACAATTGATGCTCTCTAAAAAATCTCATTACCGCTACCAGGTTCTCTACATGCTCCTCCTCATTCTTTGAATATACCAAAATATCATCAACAAAGATTATCAAACACTTATCTAGGTAAGGACGCGATTGTTATAAAGTGTAGCAAGAAAGGCTCAATTTGACATTAGCCTAGGTCAAATTGAGTAAATCTAATCTCCACATCAACAGCACAACTTGGAGGTAGTTAACTAGTGTAACATCGCTCTTGTCACTCAGTTAACTCAATAAATTCAAGTTAGTCAGCTTGGAGTTCAGTCATGCATGTGTTGATTGCTAAATTTTAGTAATCTAGTTAAGTTATTTTCTATTGTATTCATTTAAATAACCTCTAACTATTGATAGAGTTAGTTGAAGGTCATTTATGCAGTGAGACAATAGTCTAACTTAGATATCTATCAGTTAACTGATCAATAAGCCAAAAATAGCCCATGCATGCATGGAATTTAAATTTCTTAGCTAAGGGGGAGGAGTTAAGGGAAATGTAACATGATTTGTATACTACATGTGTGTAGAATTGTTGCATGAGGTCAGGAGATCCATCCTTGGAAATTGTGTAGAAAATAGGAGGAAATTCCTATCTTTTAGGAGCTAATTTCCTCAAGGATTGCGCAAGGAAATAGGAGGGTGATGGAAGAATAAAGTGGCTAATTTTTTTCGAGAGGTCTTCAGTAAGTAGTGAGAATAATTACTGTTGGTCGTAGCCCAACTTGGCCTAGCTTTTGGTGAAGACCCTGCATTTTGTGGAGCAGAGTGCGCAGTGAAGAATGTAGCAGAGTGTGAAGTAGACCATGCAACAAAGTTGTTTTGGATATACCGCGTGGTATTAAATCTTCAAGATAATGTGAGGCCCCTTCCTTTTGTAATTTTGTAAAAGATGTATGGTTTTTAGACCATAGTAACTTATATTAGGGAGTCCATGGTATATGGACCATGGTATTTTGACGATATATCCCTCAATGTAATAGTATATATAGGGATCAATAATAAAGAAGAGAGATATATTAGACTCACATCTAGAATTAAATGGTTGTATATTTGTGATTTGTGTTTGTGGTGAAGGAAAGGCTCTACAGTTGAGTGCACAAAGGACAAGGTCTACAGCTGAATGCATAGACGACTTGCAACTGTGTGCAGGTCATGAACTTTTTGTTGTATGAATTCATTATTATAAGCAATAGTTATTGTGGACGTAGTCCCAAATTGGGATGAAACATGGTAAAATCTATGTCTTCAAGTGCATTTTCTTATTATCTATTATAGCATGGTAGTTTATTACACCTGCATGTATTTACAATGCAAAAATGTTTATGAGTTTATATGATATGTTTAAAAGGTGAATGTAATGTGGCGAAGTAATGTATGAATGTTAAGGATAACAAAGCAAAAAATACCACATCTCCATATCCTTCAAGGCTGCAGAAACCTAGTTCTACATCCTCCCATAGTCACTTCGGGTGAGACTGCGATCTGCTTGCAGGTCATTGCCGAAACGGCTAGTGATTGAGGGTTTTGTCGGTGAACAATATAGTTTCAACCTCAGTCAGCCCAAAATAAACCAACAAATGGTTCTATTGTTGGGACCAAAATCTGTTTGAGGGATTTGTTTATGTGCCATCCATCGAAGAAATAAATTTAGTATTGGATAGAACTAAAGGAGCAAGAGTTTGCGAAGCAAGAGAACATAAACCCTTGTTTGAATCCTAAATCATGATTACAAAGTTATATTTATATAGATTAGTATGAAATTTTCTTCACATCATTCGCTAACAAATTGTATGAGTCGATATCGAGGTTGACAAGAAACTCGTTTAGCTTGGAACACAACCTAAACAAGCCAAGGATATTGAAGAAGAAGTAGAGGAGGTGCAGACAAAAGTAGGTGGCATAGTATTTCTATCATCTCTACCACCATACATCTCGCCGAGGAAGTGGACGTCAAACCAGTGACAGAATCAAAGGATGCGAAGTATGGCACCTTTACACCTTTGTTTCTAGAGAATGTACCATTCTCAAGAGAAGTTTTAGGGAAAATTCTTCAACTCAAGTTCATGGATTATGGCTTTAATGATAGGAAGAAGTACCCTCATTTCACACCAGATGGGTACTTGAAACAGGTGCATTTCCTAGAAAGTGAAGTGACAAGGCTAGAACCATAGTAGTGGGTAAATGGGTTAGCGTAGTCAAGACTCCTAAATATGTTAAATGTGCCACACTTTGGCATAAATCCAAGGAGCACGACGTGTGTGCGTCATTTTTTCGTGTTGGTGCATGATGGAGGATTATGGATGGGAAATAAGATCCCTATAGACCCTATGCTGATCTGGAGGATCCAAGACTACCATACCAAGTGCATAACCCTATTAATTAAACTAATTTATTATCATATTATTATATACTATAATAATATAATATTAATGTTTTATTTATTAGTTCTTAGATCAACTTAAATCATTAATTAATAAGAATGTAATTAACATTCCTAATTATATAACACAATAATGATATTATCATATAATATATATAATAATATAAATAATATAATAAATAAGAATAAAGTAATAAATAAATTAATAAATATATTAATACAACTAATAAAATAAGTAAAATTTTACTAATTTATTATCAAATATAATATAAGGACCATTCCTCAAATCAATTATTAATAAAGATTGTTTCAACATTCTGTTATATATAACAAATAGATATATAATCATATAATAAAAATAATAATACAATAATAATAATAAATAGAATAAAGTAATAAAATTAAATAATTAATTAAAATATGAACTAATTAATGAAGGACTGAAAATTACTAATTTATTAAAATCAAACTTAGTAAACACAACATGCTATTCTCAAAATCAATTATTAATAATTTGGAACTAGTCCTGTCATGTTATGTTTGATAATAATTAATAATATTGATTCAAAAAAAAAATAAAAAAATTATTAATTAAAAAATTAATAATAAAGCCGACCTCTCTAAAATATTAATAATAAAACCTTAAAAAGATATCCGACCTCCATCTTAATTTAATTCTCATTATTATATATTCCCTATAATCAGCTCTTCTTCTATCCAGCATTCAAATGGTCCTGATGATGGATCCCAGTTGGGATTCGAAACGTTGGCACAAAATCGTTCTTACTGTTGATTCTCCGGCAAACAAATCAGAAGAAATTAACCACAGAGGTCTAAAATCCAGGAACAACAAAAGTATGAGTAGATTAGATTTCTCCATGCATGCAACTATACCTCCAAGAGTGAGGTAGGACGATTTTGATCCTTAACCCTAGAGTTGCAAAGAATTGGGTAGGATCCATAGGAGAAAAGTTCCAATATACTTTCCTCATGGACCATTACCTTGCTATAGGAGACCACAATGTTTAGTAGTAGAACGATCACTGTCATTTGGTTTAGTTAAATTATGAGGAGCACAAACGAGTGTTGATAACAATGCAGGAGGCACATTGTAGAATCAACATTAGTGCATTCTTCCACGTAGACAACTACAAAGATATAGTTGATTCAATTTTTTTTAGATGCTTCTCAGTTATAGCTATTGTAGTTGCAGAAAAAACAGTGAGAAGTAGTTCTATATTACATTCCATAGGTGTTGGATAACGGTGGTGAAAAATACATTTCTTGCTAAGAGGGGGTGTTAGAAAGTGTAGCAAGAGGATCAATTTCACTTTAGCCTTAGTCAAATTGAGTAAATTGAATTTTCACATGAACAAGAAAAGTTGGAGTCAACTATATAGTGTGAAATGGCTCCTTTCACTAAGTTAGCGAAGTAAATTCGAGTTAGTGGGCTTGGATTTTAGTAATGCATGTGTTGATTCCTAAATTTTAGCAATCTAGTTCAATTACTTTCAGTTGTTATTAGTTAACTAACCTGTAACTATTGTTAGTGTCAGTTGAAGGTCAGTTGTGCAGTGAGACAAAAATCTAACTTGGCGATTTGTCATTTAAATGATCAATTAACCCAAAATAGCTCATGCATGCATGGAATTCAAATTTCTCAGCTAAGCTAGAGGATTTAAGGCCATTGTAACATTAGTTGTGTAGTAGTTGACTATACAGTTGTTGCATGAGGTCTGCAATTTACTTTCTATATATAACTTAGAAGGCAAAGGAGATAGAGTAGCCTTAATTGATGGAAAAGTAGTTTTTTGGGAAAAAGCTTCAAGCATACATCAAGAAAAGTTATTAGTATCCGAGAAGGAAGGCTCTACATATTAATATCACCTATAAACCAAGCCCTATTTCATACTGAGATTAGTCCATATGAACTTTGGCATCAAAGGTTTGGTAATTTTTATTTCAAAATACTTGCAAATCTAAATTCCATAGTAGATTGAATACCTAATCTAAACGAGGATCATGAAGGTTTCTGGAAGGGATGTGCATTGGGAAATAATACCAAGAGACCATTTGGAAGAAGTGCTTCATGGTCGAAAGAAATATTGGATCTCATTCACTCTGATGTGTGTGTCCCTATGACTCCAAAATTCTATACTATGTCACATTCATAGATTATCATTCAAAAAATACCAAGGTTTACTTAATTAAAACCAAGGATGAAGTATTTACAAAATTTCAAGAATTCAAGGATGAAGTAGAGAACCTTATAGAAAGAATAATAAAGATACTAAGATATGATAATGGATGAGAATATACATCCAAATACATTATAGCATTCTGTAAGGAATCGCTATTAAGAGGGAGATGATATTTCGATACAATCCCGAACAAAATGGAGTTGCGGAAAGAAAGAACAAATACATTGAAGAAAGTGTAAAAGAAATGTTAGATGATAAATATCTACCTACGTTTATATGGGTTGAGTCAACAAAGACAATAGTCTACACTCAAAATTTATGTCCACATATCTCTAGATAACAAGACTTTGGAAGAAGTGTTCACAGGGAAGAAGCGATCTGTAGATCATCTTCGAATATTTAGGTGTCCTATATATATTCATATACCAAAGGACAAAAGAAATAAGTTGGATCCTTCTAGTGTGAAGGGTATACTTGTTTGGGATCCTTCCCTTATTAAAGGCCTCTCCCACCATAAGAGGATCCATTTCCCCTCCATCAAAGCTATATAATCTCCCCATTTCACACCATCAGCTAACTAATGAAAGGGCTGAAATAATTTGCAAATATTGAGAGCCATATTGAGAACCTTAGCCTTCTAGTTTGTGTGTGAAGGGAGAATAAGCTTCTAGTGTTTGGTTTGGAGCAAAAGGAAAGAGGCCTTGAACTTCCATTGTTTTGAGGGTGAATCGTGAGATTCTTATAGTGGTGCTAGAACCCGAACATGCCAAAGGGAACCTGCAATGTCAAGGCTCTAGTTGTATTTCTCTTTGAAGTTTTATTAATACAACTAATCGTTTATTTCCTATATCACGTGTAATATTACATTTGATAGCTTAAAACTCCCTGACCTTTTAAGTAGATTGAATTTGATTTTATCCTGTCATGTTTGTTGTTGTCTCTTGCATTTTTGTTTCAGGTACTTGAACGAAAGGAATGAAAGGAAGCTGGAGCAAGGAGGCAAGATCAACATCAAGTGGATTAGTGCTATAAGAGGTAGGCCCTCTTATTCAATTCTAATCTAAGGAAATTTGCATTAGATTGTCTTTTTTGTAGCTAGTCCCACTCTTGGGCTAGAGGGATCACCTTTGTCCGCAGAGGAGATTTACCTACTCCACAAATTTGCGACTCCATTATTGTAGGTAAATTTGTGGAGTAGGTAAATCTCCTTTGTGGATAGAGGTGATCTCTCTAGCCCAAGAGTGGGTCTAGCTGAAAACAAAACAATCTAATGCAAATTTCCTTAGATTAGAATTGAATAAGAGGACCTACCTCTTATAGCGCTAATCCACTTGATGTTGATCTTGCCTCCTCGCTCTAGCTTCCTTTCATTCCTTTCATTCAAATACCTGAAACAAGCATGCAAGAGACAACAACAAACATGATAGCATAAAATCTATTTCAATCTACTTAAAAGGACAAGGAGTTTTAAGCTATCAAATGTAATATTACACACGATATAGGAAATAAACCATTAGTTTTATTAATAAAACTTAAAAGAGAAATAAAACTCTAGCCTTGATTTTGCAGGTTACCTTTGGCATGTCCAGGTTCCAACACCATTGTAAGAATCTCATGATTCACCCTAAAAAAAATGGAATTTCAAGGCCACTTCCGTTTTTCTCCAAGCCAAACACTACAAGCTTATTCTCCCTTCACACACAAAATAGAAGGCTAAGGTTCTCAATATGGCTCTCAATATTTGCAGATTATTTCAGTCCTTTCATGAGCTAGATGAGGGTGTGAAATGTGGAGTTTATATAGCTTTAATGGAGGGAAAATGGATGCTCTTATGGTGGGAGAGGCCTTATCCCTTTTGGTTTCTTACATTTTAATAGGGGAAATGAGCCCAAACAGTCTCTCTCGGCTCTATCTTGCTCAACCATTTACTAGACTTCCATTCATGAAGATTTTAGACTTGGAAGCTTCGACTCCATTTTGAAAACTATCCAAAAGAGGGTCAGTGCGGGGGATGAATGGCTCACTTGTGTCATTCGGTGCTAGTCCTAAAACTCTGCAAATCGGCATAGGGAAGGAACTGAGGACTAGCGTTAGTCTTGAAAATTGAACTTGAAGGAAGGTTCTTGGGAAATGATGTAAGAGGGAAATGTTATGTAGATGAAGAGGGATGTAGGGACATGTTATTCATGGTAGGGAAACATATGAGGGTCATTGTAGAGGTCCTCCAGGATCCTGGAATGGGGAGTATAGGGACAGTGACAAAATTATGTGTAACAGATGCCCCTCAAATCATGAAGGTCGAACAAGAGAAAGCGGTGAAATGCTTTCTGAGTAGATGCATGGAACCAGAGGCCACCGTTGGAAAACCTGCAAGCAAGCATAGATACATATACATTACTGAAATCTATGATACATGAATTATGGTATGGACGTAGCCATCTAGAAGAAGATCATGTAAATGGATCCATGGTATGGGCACAACCATCAAGCTAATAAGGATCATATCAAACCCAAGGTATGGTCGTAACAATCCAATAATAAAAAGGATCACATATAACAGACTCATGGTATGGCTGCAACCATCCATCTGAAAGAGACATGTATGTAAGCATGGTCATGTCACATCACCTTGCAACCTGGACTTGTGAAGCCCAGCGTCTTGCGCTCCAACACGACCCAATAAAACTACAAATTCTAGCATTCGAATAGATTTGTTGATGTCGAACATGCTAGAAAATCGGTTGATTACCAGTCAATGATGTGAATTTTTAACAAGCATGAGAGAAACCACAAATAATGACAACAACTCTCAAGGTACCAGTAGCACAATTCACGAAGTGTGAATAACGAACTGAAGTCGAACACTCGTGAAGTCACCCGATCAAAGGCCAATGATGTGAACCTATCTTTGAGTGTGAAGAACTTGCCATTAGGGCATGCAAGCTCTAAGGTACTGGAAGACAGTCTCTCGGCGAACTTCCTGGATAATGAGCTGAAGTCAATAGGAAGTGACCATTTCGAAGGAGGGCCATGATGTATCCCACATCATCAACACGAGACAAAGGATGCAATGATTACAAATGATACAGAGAATCAGGAACGAGTGTAAACTATAGAAGGACTAACTCTTGAACATATCAACGACATGACTCCAGAGTTTGGCATCTTTGGGATCCACAGGATCGGAGGTCATGATGACGTGGTAGAGATCAAATGGGAAGGGAAAAAATGGTGGCCCAAGCCTAGGAAGGTCAATGATTGATCCGAATTTAGACATGATTTCAACAAATTACAGAGATAACCATAAATACAGATATGCAACAGAAATAATACTTCATTTCATTAATGTAAACTACTGAAATATGCTTACAAACAGAAATGGAAATAAACCAGCTAGGGCGATAGTAGCTTATCTCTGAGAAGAGATGTGGCAGCTACATGCCTCTGAACTGTGTTACAATGAGGCTCGAAGCCTTATTTATTGTTGAGAAACAATGGAAAACCCTTAACATTCCAAAACCTAACCCTAGAAGATGAAACGCCAAGTTGTGGGCCCTGTTTTGGGTAAGTTGGTACATCAACTTGCTTGGGTCGTAACTTTGGCACTCGATCTCCGTTTGACACGTACAATAGCTTTTTAGAAAGATCTATCCGAGAACTAAAACTTTGGGAAGAGCAAGATAGGTCCATGGAACCATGTTTCTCCCAAATTTCCCAAAAAACGTCATTTAGGGCCTCAAAACAGCTCTGGAAGTTCAAGAACCGAAAAACTACTAAAAATAGTAAATTGTGCTACAATTACGGAAACTGAAAAATTGAAAGAGACAGTCATGGGGGTCCAAGTGGGATAGGTGGGTGGCCATCAACATCCACCTGGATCAATGATGAAGTGGGGATATCCCAACCCGACACGAATCAAAAGAGTGTCATGTTCAAGAGTGACTAACTGCCGACACAACTGGTAAAAATTTCCCATTTTTACCCACCATTTCTGGAAGGTTCCCCAATTACTTTTTATCACAAGCTTGAAGGGGATAGCATATCCTTGCATTATAAGTCCATCCTTCGAATTAATCTAACCTAGTAAGATTAATGAGCCCTAGGAAGGAGAATCTCATGTCCGCCATGGTGACGAATCCGATGTTGTTTAATCTTTTAACAAGTATGACAAGGCTGAAACTCAATACCTTTTCCATGTTTAGAGAGTTTGAAAATGACATGAAAAAGAAAACTCTAAAAGGTCCCTTTTCGTACAGTTTTCTCTCGAGCCCGAAAAGGTAGAAAACAATACTTGAGAGAACCTCTTGACCATGTCAGCCAAGGAGTACCTTTTTCGTAAATAGTTTATCCCAGCCTAAAAAAGGTGTAAACTTATACTAGGTAAACAACATTTTCTAGCCTTTAATGAGTTCAAAACAACAAGAGTTCGACAATCTCTTCATGTTTTAAGAGTCAGAAAACAACTAAAAGTAGACGCCCTGTTTTTCTTCTCTTTAATGAGTCAAAAAGGGAAAAATACTCGGCGATCTTTTCATTTGAGTTTTTACGAGTCAAGAAAAGAGCTTAAACATGACTCTAGTTTCGCATTATCAGCAAACCATCACATGTCGTTGCACAAGAAGCAACAAGTTATCTGTTTCTCAGGTAAAAATAGGTGAAAATTACTTTTAAAACCCTAAAACATCATGCAAAGTTTATAAAAAGGGAAAAAGTAAAACACTTTTCTACCATTTACCTCTTTTGCCTAATTTGGAGCAATTTTTACCCACTTGTGCCCTAAATCTTTAGAGCAGATTGTAGCAGATCTAGGATGCTGATCGATGGACCATCTATTGCAGGTAAGAGCTAAGGCCTTAGGCTTTGTTTTCATACCTATTTTTCTTGCTTTTAACCATTTTTTCAATTTTTTGAGGAGATTTTTTGCAAAAACGATTCGCCCTTGGTCAGTGTAAGATCCAGCCATGGGATCACGTGGATTGAGGGTTAATACCATGGGAACTTGCGCCGTCGGTGCTGCTATTTTTAAAATAGTTGTGCCAATGCAGAGGATCGACAATTTCCAATTTTCGCCCAATTTATTTGCTTTAAATATGTAATTCCTCTGTTAAGGATTGATGTTAACTTGAATGCATGGCGTTTGTAGGAAAATTACAGCAGGAAAGATGGTGATCGAGTCGAAATAACATGAGCATGAAAGAGTTTATGCATTGGCATTGGAAGATCAAAATTGCCTGGATGCTTTGAGGAACTGTGGGCTCCTAAAGTTCTTTCTTACTCCGAGCCTTCGGGCTCAACTTGTGCTGCTACAATACTTGATCAATTTTTGGTACATTGGATGGGAAGTCTTTGTGATCCAGGACCAAGAGTTGGAGCTAGAGGCTTCAAACATTTACTTCATCACTAGACTGTCCCATAGAGGGGAACTATACCAATTGTATGGATCTAGGCCCATTGGGGTGAGTGTGAACACACTCCTTGCAGAACATTGTCTAGAAGCCTTGAAGTCTAAAAGTGGCAAGGTTTACATCATGACCATAAATGACCTTTTATTGAATGTGCTGCTCTTGACTATTAATAGGCTAGCTTGGGCTTAGGCATTGCATGTGTCCAACAAATCTAAGTTCCAGTATGTCATAGACTACATGACGCCCACTGTGCTCAATTGGATGGAAGCCATGAAGGTAAATATGAAGAGCCAATTATCCAAATGTAAGGTAGGAAACCTGAGGAAATTTAGATATGGTTCCATTTTGGTGACTTTCTTCTTGGAACAAATCCCACTGTTCCACTACTAGCTGGTAGAGGTAAATCCCCCAATGCCACGAGATCCAGGGATGGTCCAATGGAGTGAATTGATCCCCAGGACTAGAGGGTGCCAACACATGTCATACAAGCCCACTTTATTTACGTGTTTGAGGCGTCAGTTGATTGTGGTATAGGATTGGCCATATAGCGGGACTGACTTCCATGGTGATCCTGACATGTCACTCCCAGAAGTGGAGGATTTTGATGATGGAGGTGAGAAAAACAATTTTTGTTTTTGATGATTTTTTTTTTATTGTTTTTGAGATATATGCATTCGTGAAATTTTGATTTTGTAATTGCAGAAGTGGGACCGGAGCGACCAGTCGGGATGTCTTTGATTGCTAGACATGTTTCTCAACTGTTTGAGATCGTTCCTTATCCAGAAGGAGTCGACAATGAGGAGGATATTGCACGGAATCTTGATAACCTGACTAGAGGCATCCCAGAGATGCTCAGATCGAGTAAATTCCACATCATTATCAACAACACATAGTGGGAGTGTCAGATCGGATCCACCGATTACTAACTTGCATAGTACAAGCAATAACATGCTATCACAAGCACAATGTCGAGTAGTCCATAGTTTTAGCATTTACAGTTTTTGCGGCTTGCAGGCCACGGATGTATTTGGAACACATATATTATTTTTTGGGTTTTGATGTATGACACTCAAACATTATCAACATAT
>APFE031648849.1:14930-31601 GCA_000404065.3 Pinus taeda | reverse complement strand
TATATATAGAGAGAGAGAGAGAGAGAGAGAGAGAGAGAGAGATATGCATCTGTTAATGTATTCATATGTCTAGGAATATTATGATATGTGATATAATCAAAACTTATTTCTAATAGATGAATATGCAAATACATTCTCAATATGTGAGGGTTTCTGATGGAATATTGCCCATTGAGCTAAAGAAAAAGAAGTTGTGAATCAAGGTTAACAACCATTTCCCGAATGTCAAGAGCAATGGCTTCTAACAAGAGTTTGATAACTGCACTTTATTCAGCAATGTTATTAGTTTCTTTACCCAAACAAATACCTTGAAGATAAATCAACTCACCTTTAGGGGCGTAAATATACCAAGCCACAGAGGATAGATTCTAGGTACTAAGACAAGCACCATCAGCCAAACCCACGTAAGGAATCACAGACATCTGCAAAGCAGGTGAAGACATAATAAGCAGGAAAGCTTCTTGAAAAAAACACACCAAACCAAACTACAAAAAAATGAATAACACACTTATGTACAAAAGTAACCAAAAGCAAGATGACTTAGGCATAATACTTTTTGAGATACAACCCATTACGGGGCTTGTCCAAGGGGTTACCCTCATAATCAATCAGCTCATAGGCCCCTTTTTGTAACACACGCTTAACAATATAGGGCCCATGCCACATGGGTTCGACTTTACCTACCCCCGGCTTATCATCAGATCGGTAATATAGCAGGACAAGATCACCCTCAGAAAAAGCACGAGGGGAGACCAACTGATGAAAATGGGGCTTAACCCACTTTTTCTATGCTTCAATGACTAAAGTAGTGAGACATTGGGTTTCATCCAGTCATTCTAAATACAGAAGACGCTCTTCTTGAGGTGAGGTTTTTGGGAGTAGTTTGACAGCCAATTTGAGTGAGGGAATTTCGCACTCAATCGGCAAGGTTGATTCTAGACTGTAGATGAGCTAGAAAGGTGTGAATCTAGTTGCGTCTTTAGATGAGGTTTAGTAGGCCCATAGAGTTGAAAAAAGCATGAGATGCCAATTGGATTTGTGTATCCCGATAGTGCGCTAAAGCATAGTGACTAAAACTTTGTTTACAACTTCAATTTGGCCATTGGCCTGAGGATAATATGGATTTGAACCGTTGTGACGTAAGAACAATGTAGAAGTTAGCTCCGCCATAATGAAATCATGAAAATGGGAGACATGGTCAGTGACAATGGCTTGAGGCACTCCAAACTTGGAAATAACATGATTGAATAGAAATTTCACCTTCGTTTTACTGTCAGCTGAATATGTACACATCGCTTTGGCCCATTTGGTGAAGTAACCCACAACAACGATAATATAACCATGCCCCCTAGTCGAACGAGCATTACAGTTCATAAAATCAATGCCCCATTTGGCAAAGGGACCAATGATAATATCGAGGTGTAGGAGAGTAGGTGGGGCATGCATTTTTCGCTGATAAATATTGCACTCATAACATTTGCCAAAAGAAAGGATGTAATCCTTAAAGATGGAGGACCAGAAGTAACCTGCACAGAGGATCTTTTGAGTAGTGGCATAGCTAGATAGATGATCGCCACATGTCCCATAAGGGAAGTCATTTAAGTCTCTTTCAGCCTCATCGAGAATTAAACATCGATGAAGAATAGAATCAACACCAAAGTGGTATAAAGTATCCCCAATGATGTGGTAAGGTTGAGATTGATGCCGAATATGTCGATGATCATCTTTGGACAACGCAGACTGGATAGTAGAAGTTTGGAGATACATGATGATATCACCGTACCAAGGGTCAAGAGTTATAATTAGAAAGAGAGTCTCATCAGGGAGCTGCTCATCAGCACCAGTAGGAAGAGAAGAAGAGAGAAGAGAGCAAATCAACTCAGCAAATACAAGTGATTTCTTGGATTTGCTAGTAGTGAACACCAAATCTAATTCCTGGAGGATGAAATTCCACTTAGAATACTTGCCCCCAAATAACTGACAAGTCAGAATGTAAGTCAGGGGGTTACACTCGAAAATCACAGTTGTAGTGCGGAGGAGAATATAATGCCAAAAATGCTAAACAGCCTGAACAGTAGCCAAAGCCAACTTCTCGACATGAGAATAACAGGTTTTAGTATCAAGGAGATTGCTACTGAGGTAATAAATGACATGTTCATGAACTTCGTCGCCATCTTGCACCAACACCATGGCGATAGTGATGGAAGCTGCAACAAGATAGAGGAAATAATCACGATGATAGTTCGGAGGATGCAGAAAAGGAGCATTAATGAGGATAGCCTTCAAGTCATCAATGGACTTTTGGGTAGCCACATGCGAAATGAATGGAGTTCCTTGCTTAAACAATCGGGTGAACCTTGAAGCCAGCTCAACATAGTTAGGCACAAAGTGACAAAGGAAATTTACTTTCCCTTGCATACTCTATAATTGATGCAACAAAGAGGTAGGGGGTAGATTAACCATAGCCTCGAATTTGAGAGGATCAAGACGAATTACATCTTTCAAAACAATAAAATCGAGGAGTCATTCGGATCTGACACAAAAAACACACTTATGGAGATTCAGCCAAATGTTATAGTGTCTACAATGAAGAAAGATTTGTCAAAGATGATTGGGATGGTCATGGCACTTACATGAATGAGCAAGAAGATCATCCAAATAAGGTTGAATGAAGCTTTTAATGTCGCGTAAAGTGTAAGGAAGCTCTCTTTGAAAAGTAGCCCCAACATTCTTGAGGCCAAAAGGGAGCTTTTTATATGAAAAATTCCCCCATGGACAAATAAAGGTGGTCTTATCTTGATCAGCCAGTGCAATTTTTATCTGGTTATAACTAGAAAAACCATCCATAAAGGAGAAAATATCACTCCCAGTGCATTCATCGATGATTTGGTCTATAAAAGGAGTGGGATAATTATCCTTTAGACAAGAATGATTAAGGTCACGGTAATCAACACAAGCACAAATGGTGCCCTACTTCTTAGTTACTGGTATGATATTGGACACCCAATTTGTCAGAGGGATAGGATAAATAAGTCTAGCTTTAAGATTTTTTTCAACTTCCCCTTTAATGGCGGCTGCTTTTCTTGGGTGCACTAGACGAAATCATTGATGAGTAGGCTTCACGTTAGGATAAGTCAGAATTTCGTGCATGGCTATCCTTGGGTCAATGCCAGGAATTTCTTCATACGACCATGTAAAAACATCTCGAAACTCTTGAAAAAGATGATTATAAAGCTTGATCTCATCAGGGTAACAAGTCACCCCAATATGAATGTTTTCAATGATACCCAACTTAAGAGAAATGTCAATAGGCATCGTTTGGGTAATATTACCCATGTTCCCTTTTGACCAAACTTCATGGGTAATGGTAGGAATCTGAAGTGGTTGGGTCGGGAAACGAGAAGATAAATCCTCAAGATAGGTAGAGATGACCAACGGGCTAGGAAAGAACGTGGAATGATTATGAGTATCATTCCATGGTGCTTCCTCCAGAGACATAATTTCCATGATACTTTCGTCAGAAGGAAAAGTCTCGGTTAAGAAATTGGGAGAATCTGAAGAACCAAGCCATGTGGATGGGTAATACATGTCAAGGGAGGTAGTTGAAGTAGTATGATTAGTAGGTAGTGAAGCTGAAGTTGAGACAATCTCCACATAATTGATTTCAGCAGGGCTTAATAGCATGACATCACCCCACGTATCAACAAGATCAGGAGAGGGAATGACCCAAGGATCAGACTTAACCAAGATCATGTTGACTAAGGAAACGTGTCGAGGTGGGAGAGGAAAAATACCCATCAAGGTGGGGTTTTTCAAACTGCCAGCCCCCACACTCTCATAAAGAGCACCGGTATGCTTCATGTAAGGAACACTGCCATCCGAGGAAGAAGAGGCAAAGAAATAAAACTAGTTGACCATGACTATCCTCCCTTGATGAGGAAAATGGATCATGTGTTAAATAGAGGAGGCTACAACATGCATATCATGGGTCCAACTCTGTCCGAGTAGAAGATTATAGTTAATATTTGCATCCATAATTTCTACTTCGACTTTGACTGTCTTACCTTGCAAAGTAATGGCAACATTAGGAAGGGAACCGAATGGTTGAGAATTGCGTCCATCAAAGGCTTCCAATGTGTTAGGTGATTGGTTCAGGGTAGGAGAACAAATTGCCTTCCAATAAGAGACAAACATGATGCAGGTCAAAGCACCTTCATCAATGATGGTCCTGTGAATTCTCTTCTCATTAATAATCACTTGAATGAGAAAGGAAATTTGATGAGGTAAGTGTGGAACATGGTTTTCTAGATCAAAACAAATGAGATTAGAATCATATGGATCAATACCTATGTTGGGTGTGGAGCCTAATTATCTTCTATATTCAAAGGTATCGTTGCACTGGACCCCAGTTCATAATGGGGGGGGAACGCCGCCCGTAAAATATTTGTTGCAGGGGGGGTGCCTGTGACCTTTGGGAGCCCCACCCTAGTTGGGGGATTGGGGGCATCACCCCTGAAGCTAAAAGTAGATTATAAATTTCCTTGTAAAATTTTGTAATTTCATAGTCAATCTGGGTCATTCATTATGTGGAGATTTGACAGTAGAAGTTATGTTTAATTTAGGGTTTTTTTCCCTAGAAGGCAACCCCTCGCTATATATGAGGGAATTGTATTGCATCTATCTAGATATGTATTTTGAGTGAGGAAGAGAGAGGAGATTGAGAGTGAAGAGG
The DNA here is from genome assembly GCA_000404065.3 of Pinus taeda. NCBI lineage: Eukaryota > Viridiplantae > Streptophyta > Pinopsida > Pinales > Pinaceae > Pinus > Pinus taeda. The sequence goes on along the minus strand of APFE031648849.1, from coordinate 26,869 downwards.
GAATTTACAGTGGATTTGTTGTAGGTTGTATCTCTTCAGTTTGCTAGATAATATAAAAGGAAGGACTGGTTGTTTCTCCATGGACATAGACCAAACTGGGTGAACCAGGTATATTTGTGTATCTCTTGTTTATGTATTTTATATGTTATAGTTCTGCAATATTTTGGTGTTCCATTGCTCTATAATATATAATTTTATAACAACCTCCAATAGATGACAACAATGTTTTCCGCTGAGAAGGATAACTTTGAAGGACCTCGAGAGTAGACATAGTTGATGATGCTTGAGCCAAATCCTCAACAATGTTATAATGTTGAGCAGCTCGAGCATTTAGATTATACGAGGACTTTCACAGCACACCCCAAGAGGGTGGTCGAATAGTGGAATCAGGATTAGGACGCTCTATATGGAGAGGACCAGAGGTAGACGGGATAGAGGAGAAGGGGTACCTTCTTTCTATTTCCCTATCGTCAGATTAGGTGTTTGATAATCTTTTGATATGGTAGCCACATTTATAGGTGTATTCATCATAAACACTTGGGAACCTGTGGAAGTGAAAGACTGACGTTGATATACCATTTGGGTCTATTAGGATGGAAAGGGCTCTTTCAGGATAGTTGGGGTCTCTTTGAGCAAGCGACTAACTTCAGATCATCAGGGAAAATCTTTAGTGTAGTGATCCTCGTCATAGATGAGGCATGGATACTTGGGATTCCTTTGAGAATCATTGCCAATAGACGAATTAGGAGGGCCCTGTTTCAGGGAATCAACTTTGGCCTTACCTTTGCCCTTGTTTTTACCTCTAGAGGATCTGTCCACTGTGGCAGACTGGACAACGTGAACCTCATAGGTTTTACTAGGACTAGGTGAATTTCAAGAGGGATCATTGGAACTAATGTTTGAGACTGCATTCTTCTTGGAAGAAGATTTCGTGGGGGTCTGAGACACGGAACCAATCACTCCATCAACAGGTGGGGTAGTGGGGTAGCTGGAGACTTCGACGTTGTTAGATATGATGATGGTCTCGGAGCATCGGGTAACATATCATATAACATGCCAAATTGTGAGTAGATGAGGTCCAAATACTAGTCATGAGCGATCGCTTTCTCCTCAGTAACACACCCACCCATAGCTATGCCCTCAGTAATTTTGTTGACAAATGATTTGGTAAACCATTCTGTCAATAACTGATCAACAATTTCAAACTTGATCAGGCGATGCCAATGCCTCCATTCATGGATGTGATCGGAGATATGGGTCACAGTATCTTTCTTAAGTGACAATAGTAGATGGGTGTCAGTTTCATAGAGAATCGACAACTAGAAATGAGTGAGGAAAGCCATAGAAAGAGTGTTGAAGTCATTGTAGGAACCTTGAGGCAATTCGATGTACCACTTTGTTGCAACACCTGTGAGAGTTTGTTGAAAAAGTCAGAGATGAATGCAATCATCAATGTATGAATTGGAGGATCACCAGAGGTGATATGTCATCATGTGGGTATGTGGATCCTCCTTCGCTTTTCCCTCAAACTTTGGACAATCTCTCAGAATCTTGGACGGAACTGGAGGCCAGTATGTCGAATGAAGAATGGGATCATTCATGAGTATATAAACATATGGAAACTCCAATGTGGCCAAGAATGGAAATTGCATATTAAAAGGCATTTGGGGCCTCTGAGTAGGCCCGAACTACGGAACCCGTCCTTGTTGGTAAGGATTTTTCCCCCATAGTGGAGGATTTTGTCCAAATGGCATCTGATTTTTCCCCCACTGTAGGTTACCTTGCCCGTAGGCAGGATTTTTCCTCAGCTAGCCTTGATACAATCTTGCCATAGGCTGCTAATAACCAACATATGGCTTAAAAGGTTGTTGAGCCCGTTGACCTTGGACATACAGATTTTGTACATATTTCCCTTTGACATAAGGGTTTTGAAGCTACTCCCCTTGGACATAAGGATTCTGCACCTGCTGCCTTTGGACATAAGGATTCTGAACCTATTTCCCTTAGACAGAAGGATTTTTAGCCTATTACTGTAGGACTTGACCTTGACCTGGCAAACGTTGACCTTGTTGATATGAATACAAGGGTTTCCGTTGCTTAGGATGACCTTGTTGCTACAAAGGCTGGGTTTTCTGCTGTAAAGGTTGTCCCAAGGCCAACCTCTATCGTCGCAAGGCCAACCTCTGAGTGGCCCGACAAGGAGATTGGGATCTCACCTTCTGATTCCATGGGTGGAAACAAATGGCGACAAAAAATCAAAGATGTTTGATGAGATACTTCCAAAGGAATACCAGGTTGATCGTATAAACTATATGGATGCTTTGGTGATATCACAATAGGATCGAACAAAGGATTCAAAGGGTAAACAACTAGTCATTGCTAACCTTCAGGAGTCAATGGACTCTCGAGAGTCTGGATAGGATTATAAAGATATTTCAGGCCAGATTCGTAAGGTGACCCCGAATCTAATGGAGGAGGACGAGATGACAAAGGTTGAATACTCAGAACAATTCCAAGTTCAACACCTTGATCGTCGAGTGACTGTGGGAGTTCAAGGAGAGGCTCCTCAGATGATCTTTCAGATGGAGGAGTGGAAAAGGAACTAGAAGAACATGATGATTCTGCCATGATGACTTTGTCTCAAACAACAAGAGAAGAGAGATTAATTTTAGGGCTTCTTGAAAATATATTAAAGTTAAGCTCACAATGTGGTCAACAATAAGACTATTAGGAGTGTGATGTGATCGCGGGCAGAAAGAAAATTAAGACGCTGAAACAAATTGATGCATTTCATGTTTTAAGATTCTAGAAAAAGGCAAATATGACTGTAGTCACTTTCGGTTTTAACGAGCTCGAAAGGATAAGTGCTTGATGATATTTTAACTTTAAAGAGTCAAAAAGACCAAAATGATTACTCAGAATAATCTAGTCAAAATGATTACCAGGTAACTGTGAACTGTAGAATCTCGACGAACCGAGAAGTATGGGCAGGCAATCTCCCTGAATGTTGTGTTTGGTGTATCACATTTACAAGGCAGAAAACTCGGCTTCCTATGGATAAAGGATTGCAAACCTAGTGGGCTCTCCCTTTATATATGCGACGGTATGGGGAGCATAAGTCCATACTAGAGTTGTCTAGTGTTGAAGCGAATGACAGTTGCTAGGTTTAAAGACGTCGGAACACGTCTCTAGCATAGACCACTAAATGTGAGCATTTAGTTTCAAATGCGCCTTAGGTTAATTGAATACATTTTAAAGGTTTATCTTGAAATTAAGTCTCGGGTTTTAGGCCCTATCGATGTCACCTGAAAAACTCCTATATGAAACTACATGAGACAAAACCCTATCAATTTGATGAATTTTTACACTAATTGAGAGTAAAGAAAACAATCAATACAAACAATAAGCAACTGAAAACAAGATGAATCTTCACTACTTCGCTTTTCAAAACAAAATAATGAAAATTATTTTCACTTCCTATCCTTCCTATCAAATGCACTTCAACTATTTCTTTTAACTGTAAAAGAAGTTAATTTCATTTCAAATGCTCACGATGATTCCATTCTAGCTTTCAGTGATGCTACTTAAAGCAACATATCAATTTAACAAAGTAGAATGATTTATTTTTTCAATGGAATGATAAAATGAATCTTTCAAATAAATACTTCAATGAAAAAATTTCAAACAATGTACACCAATCATATACCAAGAAAGATAAGAAGAACTCCTCTCAAAACCAATTATGCAAAGACTCAACCAAAATAAAACAAGCAATGTAATCTATGCTTGAAGATAAACATTCAATCAAGAGAATAGAAAATGAAATTTTTTACTTGTTCAATTGCAAACAAAGAAATACAAGGACTAAAACATGAAATGCATGGGGCAACTAACCAACAACTTGACTTGATGAGAAGCCAAACAGCTGAACGGACGATGACCTATATGCCCTCAGGACAAAAACCATCCAATACTCAAAAAATCAAGTAAGGAAAGCTCAAACCAATCAGGCAAACAAATAAAGCTAATGAAGCTTTATAGCCATGGAGAATACAGGAAAACAAGCCAAGAAACAGAACTTATGAGGACAAGACACACTGGCAATGATTCAGGAGAAACCCTGATTTTCACCTACAGGAATTAGTGAGACTACCTAACTAACAACAAGCACCACAAGGGGGTATGGTGCCACTGTTTAAGAGTAAAGCACACTATTTGGCTTGACTATCAAAAAATAAACAGTGTTGATTTAGGATTTCAAGGAAGAAATAAAAAATTTCAGAAAGCAAAACCAGACCTATCACTCTAAATTCAAGAATCCATGCAAAATGTAATGTAAATCGCATAAAACCAAAAAGAAATAGTCATATGAAAAAATTCAACACAAATCATGAAATACAAACAATCCAAAGAGAGGGATGGATCCCCATTAGAGTAGCCAATTTGTGGAATAGGTAAATCTCCTCTGCGGACAAAGGTGATCCCTCTAGCCCAAGAGTGGGTCTAGCTGCAAACAAGACAATCTAAACAAAATTTCCTTAGATTATAATCAAATAAGAGGGCCTACCTCTTATAGCGCTAATCCACTTAATGTTCATCTTGACTCCTTGCTCTAGCTTCCTTTCATTCCTTTCATTCAAATACCTGAAACAAACATGATAGCATAAAATCAAATTCAATCTACTTAAAAGGTCAAGGAGTTTTAAGCTATCAAATGTAATATTACATGAGATATAGGACATAAACCATTAGTTGTATTAATAAAACTTCAAAGGGAAATACAACCAAATCCTTGACATTGCAGGTTCCCTTTGGCATGTCTGGGTTCCATCACCAGTATAAGCATATCATGATTCACCCTAAAAACAATAAAAGTTGAAGGCCTCTTTCCTTTTGCTCCAAACCAAACACTACAAGATTATTCTCCCTTCACACACAAACTAGAAGGCTAAGGTTCTCAATATGGCCATCAATATTTGCAGATTATTTCAGCCCTTTTATTAGCTAGCTAAGGGTCTGAAATTGGGAGTTTATATAGCTTTGATGGAGGGGAATGGCTTCTCTTATGGTGGTAGAGGCCTTATCCCTTTTGGTTAGTTCCATTTTAATGGGGGAAAGGAGTCCAAATAGTCTCTCTCGGCTCTATCTTGCTCAACCATTTACCAAACTTCCATTCATGAAGCTTTTAGACCTAGAAGCTTCAACTCCATTTTAAAAACTTTCCAAACGAGGTTGGCAGGGGGATGAATGGCTCACTTGCATAGTTTGGCACTAGTCCTAGTTTTAAACTCTACAAATTGGCATAGGGAAGGAACTGAGCACTAGCGATGGTCTTGAAAAATGAGCTTGAAGGAAGGGTCTTGGGAAATGATGTAAGAGGGAAATATTCTTCAGATGAAGAGGGATGTAGGGACATGTTCTTCATGGCAAGGAAACATATGACGGTCACTGTAGAGGTCCTCTAGAATCGAGGAATGGGGAGTACAGGGACAGTGACAAAAATGTTGTGTAACAGGTATAGTAACTCATCAAATGCCTATAGAATCTATATGAAAAATGGACATCACATTGAAGTTATTCATGATGTCATATTTGATGAAAGTATAGCATCCAAGATATCAAAAGAACTTTCAATGGATTCTAATGATGAAGAACTTTTGATATTTGAGGAAGAAGTTGACAAGGAAGGAGAAGGATCTCACCATAAGGAAGAAGCACCTAGTGAACTTGTTCAACCCATGGTCATTCTAGAAAGAAGGAAAATTCCTAATTGGTTGAAATCCACACCACTTGATGCACAAGGTCATGGGGCAGCTCAAAGATCATTTAGAAAAAGTAAGAGGCCCAAGAAATATTATGGGTATGTTGCATATATGACAAAATTAATATAAGTTGAACCATCCACCTTTGAATAGGTTGTAGAACATCAATAATGGAAGGATGCCATGAATTAAGAGTATCAATCTATAATGAATAATGGAGTCTAGGAGATCATGCCTAGGCCTAAAGTCAAATTTTTGGTTACTTCAAAGTGGATCTATAAGATCAAGCATGCAGCCGATGGAAGTATATATAAGTATAAAGCAAGATTTGTTGCTAGATGATTCTCTCAACTTGAAGGAATCGACTATGAAGAGACATTTTCTACAACAACAAGATATACAATGATTCAATCATTAGTCTCTCTAGTAGCATTGATGGGATAGAACATCCATCAAATGGATTTCAAGACAACATTTCTAAATGGCACTATAGATGAATAATTATATATAGAAAAGACCTTTGTATTTTAAGTCAAATATAGGAAGGCATATGTTTGTGAAAATGAAGAAAGCATTATATGGCCCCAAGCAAGCACCAAGGGCATGGTATTCTAGAATGGATGCACACCTACAGAGAATAGGCTTCACAAAACGTTTTGCTAACTCGAACCTTTATATTAAGGTTGTAAATAATGAAAATTTAATTATTCTTCTGTATGTAGATGAACTTCTCCTCACAAGCATAGAACATTGAATTGAAGAATGTAAGAAGCAACTGGCAACATAATTTGACATGAAGGATCTTGGGTTGATGCATTACTGTTTAGGAATAAAAGACTTGAAGGAACCAAATGAGGTCTATTTGAGTCAAGGAACCAAATGAAGTCCATACTAGGTGAATACTCAACTGAACATATGTTCTGTAGTAAATGTACTCAGTCAATTCCAAGTGGAGCCGAAGCATGATCATTAGATAACAACAAAACATATTCTGAGATATCTACGGGGAACCATCAACTACTAGCTAAAATATGATAGAAGGAATTTTTTCCAATGGATTGGTTATACAGATTCTGACTGGGGAGGCAGTGAACAAGATGGAAGGAGAACTACAGGAGGATACTTTAGTGTAGGATCCTCCATGGTCTCATGGATGAGCAGAAAGCAAGGCACCATTTCTTTGAGTAGTGTTGAAGCTGAATATGTGGCATGATGTGAAGTAAGTAGAGAAGTAGTGTGGTTAAGGAACCTTCTATTTGACCTGTTTGAAGGATTGATGAATCCTACAGTGATACTTTGTGATAACACCAATTGTTTTTTTCTGTTTTAGGACCCATGTTTTCATGGGAAGACAAAGCACATCAATGAAAAATATCACTATATTTGAGATCTAGTACAAAATGGTGTGTTACAGCTATGATATATCTCCACTAATGAGCAGGTAGCTAACATATTGACAAAATCACTTCCAAACAAGAAGCTTGTATACTTATGAGACAAGCTTGGTTTAGTGTATTTGTCCTCCCTAATTTAGAGGGAGAGATAGACGCGACATTCTTGTCCTCAATTGGGAAGACAGAATGGAAGATTGGGTAACCATCTGGCATTCGATACTCTTTGAGAATGTGGTAGGGCATACAAGACAAGAGTAGTCGTGGACTGATCTTATTTGAGGATTAGCTACCAAATATAATAATAGTCTGATGTGAGGTCATACTCTATGAACACCTTGGTGGGGTATGTAGCTTGGAGAGACAATGATTATGTTATATATACATCATTGGTCTCACCAGCATTTTGAACTGATCTTGTGGAGAGATAGAGTTGGTAGTCAAGGCCTTACGATGTGACAATATTGGTTACTATGATGCTAGACAGATGGGTTATCAATCTAACTCTTCTTATGATATCTCTTTAGATTGAAAATGACCATGTACCTCTTATGAATATTTCCATAGTTAAGAGGGGGTGTTGAAAAATGTGTAACTAGGTTCGGTCTTCATTAGTATGAAATGTATTCTTGTAAATTTAAAATGAAAAATAAATTATTATTATTATTATTGAAGCATGGGTTTCATGCTCAAGTTCTTTTATTTTATAGGTCAAGTACCTTTTGAGTTCTTCTAGGGTTTGTAGATTCATTGTAATATATGGAAGACCTTATGGGCACATTGTAAATTGTAAAGGAAAATTTATTTTTTGTCTTGAAAATGTCAAAATACGTCCAAGATCAGGTCAACCTAATGAGTTGTCACATTAGCCTACCTGTAGAGCCACACTCACCATTGAATGAGCCTATATATAAGATTAAATCATCCTCCATTTGGATAAGTCACTCACTCAACTCTCATGTCAAGAAGCAGAAGGAAGAGAATTCGAAGAAAGGAGTGTGAAGGAAGAGGAAGTCGAAGAATTCAAATTTTTGGGTTTTCTCTATTTTTCTGGAAGAGTGAAGTTAGGATTTCTACATTAGAGAACTTCTGGGGTTTGGTTTTGGAAGAAGAGGAAAGAAAAGGAAATAAAAGTTCTCTTACGGAACCCTACTAGCTATAGGACTCAATTCAAGGCAAGCGAAGTCAAGAGGAAGGCTATTAGAGGGAGATAGAAGTCTCCTAGAGAAGCAACAATAGTTGTAGTAGAGCAGAATTTCAAATCTACTGGGAGGTTGAAGATCTTGTAGCTAGAGGTCGTGAAAGACATAATATTGGAGGGTATTTGTCTTATTCTAGGTCATGGTTTTTGTCAATTGAAAGATATAAAATATAAGAAGATACTTTCAGGATTTCCCCTCAAGAGGAGGGGTTTTGGCCCTAGCTTGCAGCCTATATATTGTGTCATCATTCATACTATTTTGGTATTTGTTTGATGTATTTCACATTTGAATAATAAAGATAAAAACTAATAAGTAAAAAGGTAACACGAATAGCTATCAAATTAAGAAAATTAAGACATACATTTCCCTATTTAATTCTCAACAGTACCAACTTAATAGACAAATCCACCTCTCTATGAGGAGGAAACTCTGGAATTTCTACAGGAAACACATCCTGAAATTGTTGCAAGATAAGATACTTCCTTAGTAATTCATCATCCACGTATTCTTTCCCTTTGTCACTGGAAACATGAAATGTAAACAATACACACTCTTTCCTACAAATGTGCTTACCTTGCATGGTTGTAACCATTCTCACTGATGTAGGCTTGTACTTTCCCTGCAAGATTTTCTTTCCTCCATCATCATCTAGGAACTCAATGGCCTTCTCATAACAATCTAAATTAGAAATATGATTAAATAGTCAATCCATTCCTAGAAGCATGATGTATGCTCCTAACATAAGCACATTTAGATGTCCTGATGTGGGCACACCATGAAGCTCAAATGCACAAGATCTCACCTAGTGGTGAACTCTTCTCTTGGTCCCTGTAGCCAACTGCACCAACCAATATTCTACATGTAAATTTTTATTCAAATGACATTGATCCACCAAGTTAGGAGTAACATAGCTATAATTAGATCCAATATAAATTGAAATGGAAAAAAATTGATCAAATAACTTAACTTCCATCTCAATAATGGATGATTGATGGTCTTGATCCCTCTTATCAAGTGCTTCATATATCCGGGTGAATAAACTAACAACCATCCCCAACAGTCTATGCCTATTGAGCACTGTAAATATGTGGCCTCCCACCCTAGCGTTACAAGTCATTTTTTCACATTCAAACAAATGGCCCTGAACTCGGATCAATCAACATCCATTGACACTTGGCAATTCTCCCCTACAAATCAAAAAGCATCCTCTTTCAAAAAGTTGCAAAACATTTGGGTTAAATTGGCTTAAAACCCTAAATTTTTAGATCATTGCACTTACCCTTCAGACAACTTGCAATGATGTAGATTGCACGCATGGAAATTGCACTGATAAATGCAGGTTTCCTTCTCAAAAAGTGCACTGACACCTAGAAATTGGTAAAAAATAAAAATTAATTTTGAATTTCTCTCTCTAAAAGCTTGGGAAGTGGTTTCAAATATTTTCTGTTGGATCAAATCGCAAACTCCTATTATTGAGGTCTTATATCTTATCTCCTATAAATTACTTCCCACTAATGTGGATCTAATCCCTAGAATGGTAAATCCCAAACCACCTCATTTACCCTATAAATTCACTGCCTCCCATTGAGTATGCGCTGTCTTTTGGAGACTCTTAGTTATGACCTCATGTTGCTAATTTGTGCCTAGAGGTCCAAAATGAATCCATGTTATTGAGGTGTTATTAAAGGCTAGATATTGTGGTAAAGGAAGGGCAAGATAGCTAGAAGAGATCTACAAGGTCAAGGTCTACAAGGGTTGTAATCTTATCCTAGTTTTCCTAATACAAAAATTCCTTGTTCTCTTATACATTGTCTCATTTGTGCATATGTAGAATTATGAAGTGATAACAGGTGGGAGTAGTTTTTGAATGATTGAAATGACATCATTTCAAGGTCAAGAAATGAAGATACACTTTTAAAGTCAACAATTATTTGGTCATAAATATGCCAAACTAATATGAGGCAAGAAAAATTGTTGAACAACAAACATGTCTAGGTATTATTGATTCTTCACAAGTAGAGTAGAAATCTATATTGGTTTTAGAATATCATGTGCACAACATGAAGCCATGGAAGGCCTTTACAGGGATTGTGTGTAGGGTGTTAAAGAGGGTTGCATGATCTCAGTGTTAGCAGATGGAGATCCACAGGATTATCCATTTTGGGTTTCCAAGATTATAAAGGTCATTAAAGGAAATAAAGATGTTATATAAGTTGAATTGTAATGGTATTCTATTGACACACACCCATTAAACAATGGGTACAAGAAAAAGATGGTAATTGATGAAAAAATCAACAAAAAGAGAAAAAGAAAGTGTATAAATAGAAATTGTCACCGCACTAACCTATTAAACTTGGAGGATGTTGACATACTTGTTTATGACTTCAATTTAACAAAGAGAGGGAATATTCACTTCAAGACCATAGCTATTATCAACAGGTTGCTACCATAAGAAGTAATGTTAAGATGGGATTTTTTTTAAACCCAATTGTAGATATAGAATAATTTTGACATATGAAATGGTGGGCATACATAAAAACTTAAATGGGGCACTAGTTGATGATAGAAAAGAATATGGGCCATCTTCACCTGCATCTAGTCATTAATCTAAAGGTGCTGAGAAAATCCAATCATGTCCTATGGGAACATAAGTCAACATCAAGTCTAAAGAATGTGGTAAGCCATAATAAGGACTAATCTCACTAGTATAAGACAAATACGAAAACCTCAACCTCTCAAGGTCCAGTGCAACCCCCTATGGATCCACCTCATCCCTCATTTTAGCAGAATCCCCGAGAAAAGGAGAGTGAAATAGTATCATCTTTAATCATGTCTGCAATTAGTGGGCATACGTGCTCCCACAAGTTTGATCATTTAGATAGTGATAAAGATATCATGTTCCCTACTCAGCCGATAATGATGGATATTTATAAGAAGAGCTTCGGCGTAAATCACATGACAAAGACATTTGTCGACGCGTTTCGAACCAACTAGTGTGGTTCATCATCAGGACAAGTTGAAGAGACAGACCTGGCTTAGCATATTAAATAGACTGAGCAGAGACTCCAACAGCTACCTAACGGCTATTTTTGACCCCAGGACCCAGGACAAAAATTATATTAATAAATTTAATATTATTTTTATTTTTATAATGTTAAGATTAATAATATATTATTTTGTTTCTAGAAATAAGCACGATTAGGTATCATGAATAGTATCATAAGTAATTCATTTAATTAAATAGTTTTATGATGTTAATAGAATAATACTAATGGTTATTGAAAATTATTATTTGCATGAATGAATTCTATTAAAAAATTAAATTGGGTTACCTAAATAAATTCTATTCTAATTCCAAAAATAGTAATAATAGGATTTTAGGAATAAATATATAATTTTAATGGTAATAAGTTATTAAATTATTAACTAACTATATACATGCATTATTTATTAGAGGTATGTTGTTTTTGTTTATAAAACTACTTACTCTTGATGTGATATCATATTTTATCAGTTTATTACATTATTAAATTTACTAATTAATAATACTAATCTTAAGAGGTGAGTTTGTAAAGTAGAGGAGT
>APFE031648849.1:2076-14910 GCA_000404065.3 Pinus taeda | reverse complement strand
ATTGAATTAAATAATGAAATACATTGATCCATACTCATCATCCTTACTAATACATACATGACTCATCCATAGACCACGAGATTCAATAATGAAATACTCTAATCCATATTCATCCTTCATTATTCACCATTCTAGAATCTACATTGATTTAAAAATTAAATTCATCATTCATCATTCTAGATTCTAAATTGATTTAAAATTAAAATTCATCATTCATCATTCTAGAATCTAATTAGTACTAAGCCAAATAGACAATAACATTTGTAGAATTGAGGCTTCTGTGATCCATCATAGTTATAAGAAGAGCTTCGGCGTAAATCACATGACAAAGACATTTGTTGACGCGTTTCGAACCAACTAGTGTTGTTCATCGTCAGGACAAGTTGAAGAGACAGACCTGGCTTAGCATATTAAATAGACTGAGCAGAGATTCCAACAGCTACCTAACGGCTATTTTTGACCCCAGGACCCAGGCCAAAAATTATATTAATAAATTTAATTATTATTTTTTTTTAATATAAGATTATTATTATATTATTTATTTCTAGAAATAAGCACGATTAGGTACCATGAAAGTATCATAAGTAATTCATTTAATTAAATAGTTTTTAAATGGTTATTGAAAATTATTATTTGCATGAATGAATTCTATTAAACAATTATTAAATTGGGTTACCTAAATAAAATCTATTCTAATTCCAAAAATAGTAATAATAGGATTTTAGGATATATATAATTTTAATGGTAATAAGTTATTAAATTATTAACTAACTATATACATGCATTATTTATTAGAGGTATGTTGTTTTTGTTTATAAAACTACTTACTCTTGATGTGATATTATCAGTTTATTACATTATTAAATTTACTAATTAATAATACTAATCTTAAGAGGTGAGTTTGTAAAGTTAGAGGAGTATGTTTATTAATTAGCTTAATTTCTTTATTGAGATAATATATATATATAGTGTATTATTATAATCATATTAAAGAGAAATAAAAAGCCATATTTAATTCTGTTAGCTAAAAGAGTTGAATAAAATAATTAAAATGAAGCCATCCCACCTATAAATTAGAATAATCATAACTTAATTATCATGATTTATGTAAACCAATAATTATGACCTTATGAAATAAATAATTAACTACTAAAACAGGCAAAGGACACTCATCAATGAGAAAATCATACTTCTACATAAAGTCAAAATTAGATTAATACCTAAAATCCCGATACTAAAGATCATAAGTAAATGCAGGAGGGACATAATATCAAGGTCAGAATATGAAGCTGCCAGCAATATATAATAAATTCGAACAGAATAAGAAAACCGAACAAGAAGAAATCACCCTGGATGGACAAAGGGGAAAGGAAGAAACCCTAAGAAGACAGGGCAGGGATCCAACTCCTACTTACCTTCCAACCATCATCTCTGTTGAGATTGTTGGGTCTACGCTCAATTTCAATAGCTTCCCTTAACTTGTGATGATGGAACCGATCCACCCTGGCAATGACTTTGGCCTCCTCAACGCAGACATGATGCTTAGTCTTGTTCACATGCTTAGCTAAGGCTGAGGACTTTGTTCTTCCATGTTTCAGGTCTGTTGCATGTTCGCAAATTCTCTGTTGGATGGAGCACCTTGTTTCCCCTATATAGGGTGTCCCATAAGAGCAAGGAATCAGATACACACCCTTCATGTCTTTGGGTTTGACAGGATCCTTCACCGACCGCAGGGAATTACGAATGATTCTGAGGGGCCTGAAGGTGGAGGGAACATCAAACTTTCTAAGGATCCGAGCAATCTTGTCCGTGGTCCCTCAGATATAGGGCAGATGGACACCTAGATGGTGTTCCCTAGGCTCTTTCTTAATCAACGCATTTTTAGAGGCTTTCAGGAAAGCCTTCCGCCCTAGGTGCCTACTATATCCGTTTTCTACAAAGACATCAAGGAGGTGGGATCTCTCCCCGTCCAGGCTTTCATTATCCGAAAACCTGAGGGCACGCGTAGCTAGGGTATTAAGAACACCCATCTTCTGAGCTGGGAAATGATGGGAATCGGCGTGAAGATACTGCTCTGTGTGCGTTTTCTTGCGGTACACCGCGTGGGAGAGAGAGTCGTCCTTCTTCCTAGAAATAAGAATATCCAGGAAAGGGAGGCTACCATTGACCTCTTTTTCCATGGTGAACTTGATAGCCGAGGATTGGCCGTTAAGGTGATCCAGGAAACGATCCAGCTCCTCGTGGCCATGGGACCAGATGACATTAGTGTCATCTACATACCTTTTCTAAATCTTAGGATGGAGACGAGCCGAGGCAAGAGCCTTGGCTTCGAAATCCTCCATAAAGAGATTCGCCATGATCGGGGAGAGGGGGGAACCCATGGCAACGCCACAAGTCTTCTCGAAGAACTCACCCTCGAAACTGAAGAACGTGGAAGTGAAACATACCTCAACTAGATGAGCGGTGTCCGGATCTGTTAAGCGATAGATCACTTCCATGGCCTCTTTAATAGGTATGCAGGTGTACAAGGAGACCACGTCAAAGCTGACAAGAATTTCTTCAGGGTCCAGCTTAATATCCTTGAGATCCATGATGAAGGATGTAGATTCCTTCACGAAGTAATTGGTATGGCCTACCAGGGGCTTAAGATTAAGAGCCTTCTAACCAAGTTTCTGGCTCTTAAGCTTAAGCCCCTGGTAGGCCATACCAGTTCCTTCGTGAAGGACTCTACATCCTTCATCATGGATCTCAAGGATATTAAGCTGGACCCTGAAGACATTCTTGTCAGCTTTGACATGGTCTCCTTGTACACCTGCATACCTATTAAAGAGGCCATGGAAGTGATCTATCGCTTAACAGATCCGGACACCGCTCATCTAGTTGAGGTATGTCTCACTTCCACGTTCTTCAGTTTTGAGGGTGAGTTCTTCGAGCAAACCTGTGGCGTTGCCATGGGTTCCCCCCTCTCCCCGATCGTGGCGAATCTCTTTATGGAGGATTTCGAAGCCAAGGCTCTTGCCTCGGCTCGTCTCCCTCCTAAGCTTTGGAAAAGGTATGTAGATGACACTAATGTCATCTGGTCCCATGGCCACGAGGAGCTGGATCATTTCCTGGATCACCTCAACGGCCAGTCCTCGGCTATCAAGTTCACCATGGAAAAAGAGGTCAATGGTAGCCTCCCTTTCCTGGATATTCTTATTTCTAGGAAGAAGGACGACTCTCTCTCCCACGCGATGTACCGCAAGAAAATGCACACAGAGCAGTATTTTCACGCCGATTCCCATCATTTCCCGGCTCAGAAGATGGGTTTTCTTAATACCCTAGCTACGCGTGCCCTCAGGTTTTCGGATAATGAAAGCCTGGACGGGGAGAGATCCCACCTCCTTGATGTCTTTGTACAAAACGGATATAGTAGGCACCTAGGGCGGAAGGCTTCCCTGAAAGCCTCTAAAAATGCGTTGATTAAGAAAGAGCCTAGGGAACACCATCTAGGTGTCCATCTGCCCTATATCCAAGGGACCACGGACAAGATTGCTCGGATCCTTAGAAAGTTTGATGTTCCCTCCACCTTCAGGCCCCTCAGAACCATTCGTAATTCCCTGTGGTCGGTGAAGGATCCTTTCAACCCCAAAGACATGAAGGGTGTGTATCTGATTCCTTGCTCTTGTGGGACACCCTATATAGGGGAAACAGGGCGCTCCATCAACCAGAGAATTTGTGAACATGCAGCAGACCTGAAACATGGAAGAACAAAGTCCTCAGACTTAGTTGAGCATGTGGACAAGACTAAGCATCATGTCTGCATTGAGGAGGCCAAAGTCATTGCCAGGGTGGATCGGTTCCATCATCGCAAGTTAAGGGAAGCTATTGAAATTGAGCGTAGACCCAACAATCTCAACAGAGATGATGGTTGGAAGGTAAGTAGGAGTTGGATCCCTGCCCTGTCTTCTTAGGATTTCTTCCTTTCCCCTTGGTCCATCCAGGGTGCTTTCTTCTTGTTCGGTTTTCTTATTCTGTTCGACTTTATTATATATTGCTGGAAGCTTCATATTCTGACCTTGATATTATGTCCCTCCTGCATTTACTTATGATCTTTAGTATCAGGATTTTAGGTATTAATCTAATTTTGACTTTATGTAGAAGTATGATTTTCTCATTGATGAGTGTCCTTTGCCTGTTTTAGTAGTTAATTATTTATTTCATAAGGTCATAATTATTGGTTTACATAAATCATGATAATTAAGTTATTATTATTCTAATTTATAGGTGGGATGACTTCATTTTAATTATTTTATTCAACTCTTTTAGCTAACAGAATTAAATATGGCTTTTTATTTCTCTTTAATTATGATTTTAATAATACTTCATATATATTTTATATATTATTTATATATAATATTTATATTTATATATATATATATATATATTTATATATATATATATATATATATATTATAATCTCAATAAAGAAATTAAATAATTAATAACATACTCCTCTACTTTACAAACTCACCTCTTAAGATTAGTATTATTAATTAGTAAATTTAATAATGTAATAAACTGATAAAATATGATATCACATCAAGAGTAAGTAGTTTTATAAACAAAAACAACATACCTCTAATAAATAATGCATGTATATAGTTAGTTAATAATTTAATAACTTATTACCATTAAAATTATATATTTATTCCTAAAATCCTATTATTACTATTTTTGGAATTAGAATAGAATTTATTTAGGTAACCCAATTTAATTTTTTAATAGAATTCATTCATGCAAATAATAATTTTCAATAACCATTAGTATTATTCTATTAACATCATAAAACTATTTAATTAAATGAATTACTTATGATACTATTCATGATACCTAATCGTGCTTATTTCTAGAAACAAAATAATATATTATTAATCTTAACATTATAAAAATAAAAATAATATTAAATTTATTAATATAATTTTTGGCCTGGGTCCTGGGGTCAAAAATAGAAGTTAGGTAGCTGTTGGAGTCTCTGCTCAATCTATTTAATATGCTAAGCCAGGTTTGTCCCTTCAACTTGTCCTGACGATGAACCACACTAGTTGGTTCGAAACGCGTCGACAAATGTCTTTGTCATATGATTTACGCCGAAGCTCTTCTTATAACTATGATGGATCACAGACGCCTCAATTCTACAATGATGGATATTTCTAAAAAAATGATGATATGGCCTTATCTAAGTAACCGATAACTCTGTAGGTTCTGTAGATGTATGTACCAGAAAGGGGGAAAAGGAAAAATGCACGAACAATTATGGTGTGTGACACCATAAATGTTGTAGAAATTATTTAAAGTTCATGACTTCCTAATGTAACTTGTTTTTTTTCTAACAAATGACATTTAATTTACAAAAGAAAAAAATATTACTAAAATAATAATGAATTCTCATGGAATCCATATTGAAATTGGCCATTGATCAATTCCCCAAATACCTTGGGATGAAACATCTTGTCATGTTTGTAACACTAAGCTGATTGAAGATGAAAAAAAAAATTCTCTTAAACTTTCCAAGAATATTGAGACTAGATATTAGTTTTAAAATAATTTTCATGTGACTAACCTTCTTAACCCCTTAACCTCTTAACCTGACAAAACTATAGTGATCTTGGAATGATTTTCTTAATTCATATTAAACATAAAAATACAAGTTTAAAAAACGCCAAGTAATCCTCTACCTTCTTAAAGTTCCATAAACCAATTTGATTTTGGTGAATGTGAATAATCATTATTATTAATAAATAGAAAATAAATTAAAAAAATCCAAACAACAATAATTTCAAAAAAATAATTTACTTTATAAAAAGAATGAAAAGAGTATTTTTTTTTTGGGGGGGAATGGATTTTTAAAGGACAAGGCCAAGATTGTTGTGAGTTGATCCCCCAAAACACCCCCTCTCTTTGAAATCTAATTAACCATGCCCTTAGTTCACAATGTCCATTTTTTACCATTTAAAATTGTTTTTCATGTCTCTTTTATAATATTTTTATCCTTTTAATCAATTTTTTTATAATTTCCATTTCATTCCTTTATATGTGATAATGATTGTAAAATTTCTATAAAATAAACAAGGGAGGCATCTAATGAGTCTTTAAAATACTATTACTTCCAAATTTAAGGACAAATTATGGGATATTAAGGAGCTAGGGGGAAGGAAGCTAAAGTATTATATGGAGGTGATCAACCACACTCTCGCTAACCAGAATTATCGCTCTGTCTTGACTAGTGCTAAGAAGAAAATGAACATTGCAAAGATAAGAACTAAATCCCATGAGCTTCAAAGTGAAAAGGGGCATTTGTCCATTCCCCAAAACACCTTGCGATGAAAGAATTTGTCAATTGTGTGATACTAAGATGGTTGAAGATGAAAAACACTTTCTCTTGGATTACCCAACTGTTACTCACATGCGTTCTCATTTCCAAAACATTTGCCACAAAACCATCCTTCTTGACTTGTTCAATCAAAAAAACTATAATGATCTCAAAATGCTTCTTTCCATCGTCTTTGATTGTAGAAATAAAATATTAAAAAGTATCAATTAAGATATTTCTTTCTTAAGATTTGATAGAGCTCATTGGTCTTCGTGGACATTAATCATAATCGTCATCATCATATATACAACTTTCTTGAATACATTTTCTATATTGATTAAATTTTTTTCTTTTACATTTTATAATAATTATTTTCCATATATTTTAAAATCATATTTATAATAATTTTCATTTTCTTAAATGACTATAAGGCTGACATTGACCATAAGCATTTAATCTTAATCATAAAATTTGTCAAATACCAAAACTCCAAACAAGAGAATTTTGAGAGTCAAAGACACCTATTTTTTGACAAAAGTAAAGTTGATCTCTTCATGGAGGAGTTTAAATGGGGATTTAAACATGTTAACTGATATTGACAGTATCAAATATCTATATCATAAATTTATGAAAGCCCTATCTAGTTCCATTAACAAGTTCTTAACCAAAGTGTCTTATTAAAAGAATAATAAAAACAACCAACCCTTGCTATGCTAAAGATTGTAAATTTGTTATCAAAGAAATGAGGGATGTTTCTGATGAATATTTAAAACTTAGGAAGATAAACATATACGAAGTGATTATTAAAAAGAATAAAATATACTTTATAATAAAGTAAGAGAAATGTCAGACCTATCTTAATGAGACCATAGGAAGTTTTCTGGGAAAATTCTAATTCATAAAACTATAAAAAATAATATGTTTCATTAAATAAATATAATTCTTACCTTAAAAATCATTATGAATCCCATAACACCATGGACATAATTTCGAATGTTCTTATAGTGAATGAAATGTCCTCTCTAGAAGACATAGATTTTGATATGATACAACTCATAACTATGAAAGTTAAGGACATTGAAGGATATATATTCTCATTATACATATCAATTTAAGTGGGAATAAAATAATTCCTTCTAATTGTAGGATAATTATGATTAGAACTAATTTTGTCAACTTATACATAATTATTTTTGAAAATCATAACAAATATGGCTAGAAAGCTATGACAAAAGATCTAGAGACTAAGTTATGTTTAATAGATATCATTATATTGTGGACCACCATATTACTCTCAAGATAATTGGAAAAGAGTGCCACAACAATAAAAACAATCTCCTTTCTTGTTTCATTAACTTCAAAAAATATTTTTGACATTGTTCCCAAGAAAAAACTTTGGAAGAGATAAAGGTTCCTCTTGAGTTTAGGGATGTTGTGACATTATTGTATGAGACCATTATTGCCAAGTTTGGACTGCTTAAGGTTGACGAGAAAAAATTAATTTCAATATCATAGTCAAACAAGAGTGTCCCTTGCCCCCTACCATTTTGGCATATATATTGGTAAGTTAGAAGAGGGTTTTGAAGAGGCAAGTTGTACTGGCCCCACTCTCATTGGAATAATCATCACTCTTCTTATTTACACTGATGATATTCCTCTTATGGAAAGTAATCCTTACAATACTGGAAAGGAACTCATAATCCTACATACTTATATTCCAATATGGGTATGATTGCTAAGATTGATAGAATACAATCATGATAATTGAATCTAGAAGTATCATATATGATACATACATGTATGAGAACAACAACTTGGAGGAAGTTCCTTCATACAAATATCTTAAAATTGATATCTATCACGAGCTCAACTAGAATCATAATATTGAGAAAACAATAAATGAAGGATGGAAAGTTTGTTATGGACAAACAAACAATTGTAACTCAACAAATATTTGGCTATATGATTAAAAAAACTACTCTTTGAGATTCTCTCACCATTGTTATTGTATATGGATGTGAGGTTTGGGGATGAAATATCTCTAGATAGTCATGGAGGAATTTAGAATAGATCAAAACATGGTTTATAACCTATAATATCAAGATTAAAGAAAATACACCCTACCTTATCATCGTCATTAAAGAAAAAAATCCCCCCATTAAAAAGACAGTTATGACTAAGTATATTATGCATAAGGAAAGGTTAAACAATATGGAATGCAACAGGTTTCCTAAAATTTCTTCTAACTCTAGCTAAACCACCTATGACTCAAGCAGGGATGGCATAGGAATCCCTGTTCCTGGATATACCATTAGGGGGTAGAGTATGATCATTGCGCAAAATAAGGATAATATTAAAAATATTATTATATTGAAATTTAAGAAGAAATTATGGGGGTAATAAAGATTTAGAGAGAAAAAATAAATTATTAAATGGAAATCAATCAACATCATGAAAATAAAAGGTATCTCTCTATCTTAATTAGTGTAAGAAAGAAAATAAACATTTCGAAAATAAGAATATTTTTTATGAGCACCATTAGGGTCCTGTATTATAGGAATATTTTTCATTTCAGTCATTTTATTCGTTAGAGGTCGAAGGAAGGAGTACTGCATGTCTACAAGTTCACATTGCTGCACAAGATGGAGGATGCTATGAAAATAAGGATGCTACAAAACTGAGGAAATTGTTGCCGATTTCAAAGAATTGTCATGATGGTCATGAGTAAGAGTTTCTCTCATTTCTCTAAGGAATTTTAGGTTGTATGTTCCTTAGTTAATATTTTAAAACTGATCAAACACCTTCATATTCCTTCAAACCATCCTAAGCTATGATGCTGTAGTGTTGTGAAAGTTGTTACGAATATGATAACAAAGGGAGATAGTGTTTTGGATGCTTTCTTTCAATTTTGTGGTTTTTTATACATTTATAAGATTCAAAGGGACATTGTAAGATGACCCATAAATTTAATTTTGTCAGATATAGGTTGCAAGTATACAAAACATGGAATGTTGCACAGGTTGCTACAAAACTGTCAGAAGCATTATGGTTTTTGATGTGAAGTTGGATATTTTAGATTTTTGGTCAAAGGATAATGGAATGGGTTATATAGCATGGTCATTATAGTTTTATAATCATCGTCAATGGGTGCAGCTTGTCTACAAACATCCTTGACCACTTAAACTATAAAAAGAAGATGACGCTTCACTTTTGAGATAGGTGGTGCGTTTTTTGCTACACGGGGATTTGTCAGAGTTTGAGGTTTTGTATGGTAAAGGAAAGATTCTAAACAAGAAAATTATCCATGTATATCATTTTTAAAACATGTTGAAGTCACAAATAAACACAGGGAGTGAATGGGGCTACATCAACCATTGTTCGCTGTGTTTTTGTGCTTTGTTTCTACCATGACATCAAATTTTGATGAGGAATCATGGTGTTTTTATCTAGCCCATGAATGAAGACATGAAGTGGTTCTTGTGAATGTTAAGATAATATCCAAGCCATTTGTCTCAATCAAAAGGTCAGTGTTTGGTCAAGTCATATGGAGGAAGGTGCATTGCGCTTTGACTCCAAGAAGAAGATTTGAGGTTTGAAGGTTTGCATTTGGCCTAGGATCATTCTCACTGGTTTAAAATGTTGAATGTCAAATGATGGTTAGAGGTAGTGTAAGGTTGGAGCGTTGCGCTTTTGTGCTACACTTTCACATAGTCAATGTATTTTCACCATGTTAGGGCCTAAATCTACCTCAGGCTGAGAAAGGAAGGATCTAGGGTAACATCAAGCCATGCTTAACCTGGTAGCTATCCCTACCAGGTCGGGAGAGGGCTCTCTCCTTGTCAATCTCAGGAAAATATAGCAAATGAAGCTTGAGATGACTGATGCAAAGACTAATTTTAGGCTAGGTATATGCTCAAAGTAGTTTGATTGAATTTTATGTTGGTTTGCTGACTCAAATGTGAAAGGTAGATTTGGGTCTAGGGAATGGACTCAGTTTTGCAGAGGTTCCTATGGGATCAGGTAGGAAAATGATTCAGTACTTTAAATTGAGTGATATGGAAAGTATTAATACAGGTGAGGAGTTGGAGAGGGCATGAGAGCCTGAGGAATCCTCTTCAAACAGTGAAAAACATGAAAAAACTAAACAAACCCTAGGTAGAGCAGTGCAACATCAATGATTTCTACCTTTATCCTTGATTCATTTAGTTCAGCTGAAAAGAGAGAGATAATTGAATACGTAAACACATGTAAACTTGAATTACAGAAGAAGAAAAAATACCAAATCAACTTGCCACAAGAATCCCACAAAATGCTGTAAAACTTGGTCTATTCCTTTGCCAAACTGCAGAGATGAATGTACAATGTTGCTCAAAGCTTTCACAAGAGTCCAACCTTGACAAATGACTGAAAAAGTACTAGATATAGACAACAAGCTACTCATGCTAGGCTTTAGGGGTCGAATTCATGAGTTTAGGAGTTGTTCCAACAAGATCTAAACTAAGAACTGAAAAGTAGGCAGTGGAACAACTTGCCTCTAAAATCTAGGAAACTGATTCATTCAGTTCAAAACTACCTTTTCATGATGTATCTACCTTCATGAGTGAATTTTTCAACATTTTTACATCAAATTCCATCAGTTTACATCAAATTACATCATGATTTCTACCATGAGATATAGAAAAGTCAAACTGAGAAACAACTGGGCGAAAATAGAGTTTTTTTGGCAAAAATGACAATTTTTCATCCTGTGTGCCATGCCACTGTCCCTGTGCATAGCGCCTTTTTTCAGCTGCTTTTGGAGGCCTTCCTATGAACCAAATTTTCTCCAAATGGGATTGTTAGAAATTTCTCTCTATTTACTTTCCAGAACAAGTGAAATTTCTGAATTTGGAGTTCATTTGCCCATCCAAAAATGAGTTCTCCCAACACTGCTTCCTGTGTGGCCAAAAAGGGGCAGAAAGGGCATTTTTGAGTTGTTTTTGACCCTTTTGGAAGCTCAAAACTTGACAAAAATTTTTGCCATTTGTGGGCATTCATAATTTTTCATGAGGAATACAAAAATGTAAAGTTTTCCTCCAGAGGAGGTCTCTAGCAAAAGCGAGTGCTGGGTGGCGCTACGCCCCAGGCAGAAAATTCTGCTTTTTCCTCCAAAAATTCAAAATTGACAAAAGTGTTCCAAATTTCTTGAAATTTGAGCTGAATAACCTGCTTCAAGTACTATGTTGGGCTAAGGAAGCCTCAGCCAAGATTTTGAGTCTATCTTTATGTTTCTTCCTTCTCAAAGTTCTCCTCAATTTGGCCTTCAAGGTCCTTATTCTCGCTTTGCAAATCTTGTTTCTCACCAAATAGTGATAGACCATGTGCCTCAACATCTTTTTCTCTTTGTCGGCCTTCTCTATTAGCTTCTCCAAGTGCATATTAGTTCTCTCTAGCCAGGATTCACGATCAACTTCAATCTCTTGCTCTAGTGGTGTCAATTTGATTTTCCTCTTCTTGGCTGCTTATCGGTTTTCTCTTATAGTTTGTATCTCCATGATCGTCTATTGATCCTCTAGCTGCTTGTTCCTTTGCTCAAGATAGTTTATAATCCACTTATCTCTTTCCAGGTTAAGAGCTAAGGCATGAATATCTGCTTCTTGTTCCTAGATGATCTCTTTCAGTCTTGAGCTTTGAGGGCCCAAATCAAAATCATCATCCTGAATGAGAATGAAATCTCTCTCTTGCCCTTCTGAAGGCCCCTCATCATGCACTGGTTGTTTACCTTTTTCCTGTAGCTACTTTGTTGTTGAAGGAAACGAGACCCCTTCCACCCCAGGTGGAGATAGTACTCATTTTGTTGCTGCAAATAGCCTCCTTGTCCCCTTTCGGTAAGTGATGAATATTGTTGCACTGGTAGTTTGAGTCTCATGCACTTCTTGCTGATGTGAAGGCCCTCTTGCCTAATGAAAAACTGATGGGATCACTTGAGGACTTGTGAAAACCTCATGAGAAATGAAATCATCCCACGAAACATTCAGCAGGCTCAGCTGATGCGACACTACAATCTTGATTAGTGCAAAGTGATAAATGTTGTTGTATTGCTAATGAGGAGTGTTACACAAAAATATCGTCACCATGACTATTTGCAGTTAGTATGGGTCTATCATCACATATACTATCCTCCTAAGCAAGTCTCAAACCTCAGCTCTTCATGTCAAGCTTTGCAAATGAGAGAAAGACATTAAAAATCAACAAAGCTCTGGTTACGCACTTTCTCTCACTTTTTCCTGCGGGCCCGCATTCTTTGTTCATATTACTTGCGTATCTGCACACTCTGTTTGTAAAAGGGTGGGTGCGTACCCCTGTAAAAGTCAAAAAGGCACAAGTTTATTCTAAAAAACTCACTTTGGGTTAATTCTAGATGATTCTAGAAGAAATTTTGACGTGGATTGTTTGCTCCAAGGTGGTTCATGCATCCCAAAAGAGAAGGAGCTAATCCCTTG
>APFE031648845.1:0-14930 GCA_000404065.3 Pinus taeda | reverse complement strand
AACTTTCCATCCTCATAAAAGTTTTAGAGAGAGGAATGCAAAATAGCGCCCGAGTTTACTTTCAATGATTTTAAATATAGATCGCTGTTTCCAGGATCTCAGCATGAGTGCTTGACAATCTCCGTTGCTTCAGTTTGGCCCTTCATTACTCGGTTGTTTAGATTGGTTCGATGGATTGGCAGGCGATATTATTTTAGGGTAGGATTATTTTATACAAAGTGCTTGTTTCCTCCAGGTGCTACTTTCGACCTGTTTTCAGTAGTCCCAACAATTTAGAGCGAGTTTAATAACTTATTCGAGGGTTGTTCAGACTTGCAAATTTCCATGATATCTTATTGTTGTTTTATGTCAGGACCTATGACACTTCAAGTTGATTGATAGTATTGGCTTGTGTTTCGAAGGGGTTTCTTTACACTGAGTTATGAAAAACCTCTGTTATTCTCAGTGTATAATTGAATATCTAAATAGTTGACATGTATACTTATTATCCAAGAGGTTTTTCGACCTTTTTACTTCTATATTAACTGTAAAGTTTATATGTATATGGCAACTCCTTTGATTTTTTTTAATACAACATTCACTATTGTTTCAACATGTTTCTAAAAGGAGTTTTTGACAACATTGCCTTCTCTATATCATCATTTTCTGTATGTACTCAATAGTTCTTTTCTTGTCTCTGCAATAAGTTTGTCGATGTTCTTATGGAATTTGGCCTTATGGCCTGAGAGGATTTTCCCGCTTAGTTTTAAAACAAAACTATTTGTTTTATGATTAAATTGACGCATGCATAACGACAATTCCTACTCAGCATCATAATTGTCTGCTCATAATATTAGAGGGTTTGTTCTCTGCGTTTACTAATTTATTATTTGTAAAGATTAAATAGTAGACCACAAAGAAGCCAAACAGTTGATGGCCATTGTCACATTCTATTTACTAAGGGGTAATTGAGAGGCATGTTCTCTAGCCTCAACGATATTTCTTTATTTATTTTTATGTTTTTTAGTTTAAACAAGGTGGGTTCTGTATTTCTGCATGTTATATTTTTATACTTTATGGGCCTAAAGGCAAAAGTTTTCAATTATTCAATGAAGGTCTAGCAAATTAACACTCATGCTCTGTATTTTTTTTTCCTAAGTTGATTTCCTGCCAATTGAGTAGACCCAGATTATATAATCGCTGGGTTTAAAGCTTTTAATTAGCCATACCATCTATGGCAATGCTCCTTGCAAAACCATTTCTGTATAAGTAGAAAGAACTACATTTTTAATATGCCCGATTAATCTCACTAAATAATCATATTGAGAATAAACAGACATAGGAAAAGTAATTCTATAGGAATTATAAGAAAAATACTTTACTAATGGAGAAATTGAATTTGGTCACTGGCAGTGAAAACTGAAGAGCGTCGAGAGGTGAGTATTGACAGAGAGATGGATTTCACCACCAAATACATTGGTAACTCTATTTCACTGTTATCACAAATGAAGAAAAGTAAATTAAGCGAGAATTTCATTGTTTATCCTTTTGAATGATTTCTAGGGATGAGAGCCTGCAAACAATATTTTTGTTCTACAAAGAAAAAGCCCAGTTCAGGAATAATGTATCAGGCATGTTATTCATGTTATTGCATTTGAGAAGAATATAGACATTTAGTTGCCACATGAAAGTGGAATAGTTGATCACTCATGTATTTAGAGCTCCTTTTTTCAGAGATAAACAAATCCTTTGTTTTGTCGTTGGAAGACAAAGTGCTCGACATGTGTTCAAGCAAATGCAGGAGTAAATTGTCTGTTCATATTGGCCCATCGCGATAATGGGAATATATATACTTTGTCTATATATTTCACTATAGAAAACCCATGGACTTGGCATGCTCAGATATAGTAAATGAATATAAATTGCAAAATCTGTGAAGCAATTGTTGCATGCCCAAATGTACTGAACAAATTATTCCACTACCTTAATGATCACTAGAAAGCCAGGCCCAACAATGCATATAAATCATTCACAACAGAACTGTTTGGTCCTGGTAACCAAAGCCACCTAACAGTGCAAGTGAAAAGTCTTAGCCTTCTTATATGTTACTTCTTATATGTTACATGCGTTGTAGCTAGGTGACCCGCCTAGCCGGGAGTGGAGGCAAAGTAGCTTTACCTACCCTCACTCTCAGAATTATCGCCAAGTAGCTATCTGCTGGTCAACAACCCGTGACGAAGAAAGCCAACCAATATGTCATCGACATGATTAGGCAACGCATAAGTTTTGGTGATGAATACTACTTGTGGAGCTTCTTATGGAATAAAGCCTTTGGTGGGAGTGGAAGGTTTTGCTTCAAAATACCAAGTCACATTGTAATTTGGCAGCTCTTAGCTTAAACCCCTTTTTATATCCATCCGAGATATAAATATTCGAGTGTTCGTAATCCCTTGCAAACAACTACATAGAGTTGTGTTTTTATAAACTCTGCGAAATGATTTTCATGTTCAAGAGGCCTTTAGCAATCTAGCTCCATAGCGTATACTTGCTTATTCTCGAGCGTTTGTATTGTTGTTTCTTGCATAGTCCCTGCCGTCAAGCACAAATGAAGCAATTTTCTGATTTGTGTTTCAGTGTTATCATTGTGATTTGGATGAAGAAAGGCCACTTCGCCTGAACCCCATGTCAAACCGGGTTGTATTTCTAATAGAGTGATTTGGTCCCTTGACATTTCATTAGAGACATGTTTAAATGATACCTAAGGGAAGGAAGATAAAATGTGAACATAATTGAAAAGAAAGAGATGTAGCTCTTAGCTGTGGCCTGCACTTGGAGACTACACTCACAAAACTTGAGAGATCACTCTCGTCCACTCTATTATCAATCAATCAAAGATTACATCATTAAATACAATACTAGGAAATAGGAAGTTGCACCCAAACCCCATAACTATAGGAACTAATCCTAAACTAGGGAGAAAGTTAGAACAACGTAACTATTTTCTCCATTAACATCAAAATAATATTAATTATTCTCAACTCCCCCCTTTAATGGAGAAAGGGTTCTCCTGAACTCCTAGCATCTTTCTAAACAATTCAAATTTCACTCGTGCAAGAGGCTTTGTAAAGATATCAGCCACATTGTCACAAGTTTTACAATATTCAACAACAATTTCATTTGACTGTATTTTTTCTCTAACAAAATGGAACTGAGTGTCTATATGTTTGGTGTTTTTGTGAAACACTGGATTGTATGCTAATTTGATGGTGCTCTAGTTGTCGCTTTTGATAGAAGTGGGTTGCTTCTGTTCTTTTCCTGCATCTTTGAGAAGTCTCCTCAACCAGATTGCTTCACATGTTGCTGCACACAATGCTTGATACTCAGCTTCACATGACGAAAAAGCTACAGTACTCTATTTCTTGCTGCTCCATGCTATGACCCCGGAACCTATGTTGAATGCATAACCTGTGATGGACCTCTGATCATCCAGGTGACCTGCCTAGTCTGAGTCTGAAAAACCTGCTAGAGTAACATCAGATACATCAGTGTATAAAATACCGAAATGAACAATACCACAAAGATACCTCAACAAGCTTTTTGCTGCTGTCCAGTGACTTTCACGTGGTTTCGACATGAATTGGCTCAACACACTAAATGAGTATGCCAAGTCAGGTCTGGTTGTTGTAAGATATATCAGGCTGCCAACCAGCTGTCTGTACATTGTGGCATCTACCTCCTTAGTTCCATCGTCACTGCTCAATTTCAGATTTTGCTGCAAAGGTGTTGCTGCTGTTCTACACTGATCCATACCAAACTTTTCCAACAGATTTTTAGCATACTTCCTTTGGGTAAGAAAATTTTGCCCAATATCTCTGAATACTTCCAAACCTAGACAATAGTGAAGGCTTCCAAGATCCTTCATTTCAAAACTTGTGCCATAAGCCTTTTGATTCCTTTGATTAAATCATCTGCATTTCCTGTTATAATCATGTCGTCCACATACAAAGAAATAAAAATAATCCGCCCTTGGTTATTATACTTGGTATACAAAGTTGGGTCATTTAAACTTCTATGGAAACCATACTCTGTAAAGAAAGAATGGACTTTTTCGTACCAAGACCTGGGTGCTTGCTTTAAACCATATAAAGTCTTTTTCAATCTGCAAACAAGATGTTCCTGCCCCTGCTTTACATATCCTTCTGGCTGTACTAAGTAAATTTCTTCTTTTAAATCACCATTTAAAAATGCAGATTTAACATCAAGCTGGTGTAATTGCAAATTATATTTAGTAGCTAAAGCAATAAGCATTCAGATTGTATTTAGCTTTTCTACAGGTGCAAAAGTATCATCAAAATCTATACCTTCCTTCTGTGAATATCCTTTTGCAACCAACCTAGCTTTTAACTTATCTATACTTCCGTCTGCATTCATTTTTGGTTTAAACATCCACTTGCATCCTATGGGTATTTTATTCTTAGGCAGCTCAACTAAATCCCAAGTATCATTTCTAAAAATTGATTCCATTTCTTCATTCATTGCAGCTCTCCATTCCTTACATTGACTAGCTTCTTTGTAATTAGAGGGTTCTAAAATGTTCAAAACTTTTGACATCAAGGCATATTTTCTCAACTTCAATGGTAATTGAGTCTTCCTACATGACCTTCTTGGTAGGGGACTTACCTCAAATTTGTTTTCCTCTGCAATAACTGGGCCTGCTTTTTGACCTTCTTGCTGTTCTTCTTCATTCTCTTCTTTCTGCTCCTGTTCCTGCTCCCTTTCATCCTCGCTGCTTTCCTCCAACAACAATGGAATGTGCCAATCATCTCTAACATCAGATTTCCTTTCCTGTACCTGTTCATGAAAGACTACATCTCTACTTGCAAATGTCTTACGAGACTCAGGATTGAACAGTTTGTATGCTTTAAACTCTGTGCCATAACCAACAAAGATGCATTTGACTGCCTTAGGGTCTAGTTTATTTCTATCAGCTTTGGGTACATGTGCAAATACCTTTGTCCCAAAGACTCTTAAGTGGTTTACTGCTTGTTTAAATCCATATAAGGCTTCAAAAGGGGTTTTGAAGCCAAGAAACCTAGTAGGACTTCTATTTTTTAAATATACAGTAGTATTTATCGCTTCTGCCCAAAAAATATTAGATAGACCCTTACCTTGCAGCATGATCCTTGCACACTCCACCAAGGTTCTGTTTTTACGCTCTGCAACTCTGTTTTGCTGTGGTGTATGCGGCACTGTGTATTGCTGAACAATCCCGTGAGTTTTGCAGTATTTCATGAATTCCTTTAATTTGTATTCTCCCCCTTGATCAGATCGGAGAATTTTAATACTTTTTCCAAACTGTTTTTCCATCAGGGTTTTGAACTCTATAAAACATTGGAAAGTCTGACTTTTCTTGTTTAAAAAATAAACCCATGAATACCTAGTGCAGTCATCAGTAAATAACAAAAAATAGTATGCTCCCCCTAGCGACCTTATCTGCATAGGACCACATACATCTGTTTGCAATAGCTCTAAGATTTCTGTTTGCCTCCTCCTATCATGCACAAGGAAATGTTCTCTGTGCATCTTTCCTAAGGCACAACCATCACAGTTTAACTGAATGTTACGAAAGATGGGGAGACCTTCGACCATACCTTTCTTTTGTAACAACATGAGATCCTACAGATTCAGATGACCAAACCTATGATGCCAGAGTTGTTCAGCTGTCGTCTCTCCTGCAACCATGGCTTGCTTTGATATACTTTTTGCATCCAATCTTTATAGGCTTCCAACTCGCATGCCTATTGCAACGATTTCATTCCTGCAATCCTTTATCACACAATGAGTCTTGAAGAATTCGACATGCATATCTTGATCAGCCATCATGGATATAGATATCAGGTTTTTCTTTATTCCAGGTACATATAAAACATTTGAAAGGTGACTAATTTTTCCATTTGGTAACTTAACTGAAATCACCCCATGACCTTTAATCTGATATCCATTATCATCCCCTAGATATATTTTTGATCCATTTATAATTTCTTCAAGACTATCAAAAAATTCCTTATTACTTGTCATGTGAGAGGATGCTCCGGAATCAACATACCAGATGTCATCTTCATTCGATGCTGAAAGGGCATAGTCGACTGTGAACAGTCGAAATTCATGATTGAAGTCTTCTTCTTCAACAAAATATCCTCTGTGTTTTGGATTTACCTGTCTCCTCCTTGCCTCATCAGCGTGATTCTTATAATAAAAATCTCTCTGTATATGACCCGTTTTCCCACAATAATAACATTTCTTTTCATAATGATTTGCAAGCATACCTTTATGAGAATGCAGATTCTTCTGTGATGTTCCTCCTTTTTGTTTTGATTGCTGCTGTGACTGCTTTCCTCTAGATAGTCGTTGTTTTGCCACCAGCGCGAGATCGTCACTTTGGGGGTTCAGATTCAAGTTCTGCCGTTGGTCTTCCTCTTGCTACAAGATCGCATTGAGATCATCAAACGTGGGTGTTTTCTCCCTTGCCGAGACTCCAGTGATGAAGGTTTGGAAATCATCACGCATCCAATTCATTGTAATTGCAACAAGATCTTCATCAGCCACCGCCACTCCAATGGCCCCCAATCCATCTTTAACATCCTTAATTCGCGCGACAAATGCAGTAGCAGACTCCCATTCATCCATCCTCATTGAAAATAGCTTGCTTTTCAGAGCCAAAACTATGTTTGTATTCTGGGTCTCATACAGATTTTTTATTTTCGTCCAAATCTCCGCGGACGTTATACAATCTCTGATGTGCACAATAACATTGTCTTTCACAGACATCTTCAACAAGATTTTGGCCTTGTTTTCTCGTTTTTCCCAGTTTCCTTCTGTGTGGTTTCAGTCGGCTTCTGCTCATTACCTGCCACATAGCCCAAGAATTTGCACCTTCGAGCAGAGTCTGGATCTTAAACTTCCAATTCATGAAGTTAGACCCGTTGAGTTTACCAAACTCGTTAAGATAAGATTCCATCGTATTACTCATTGTGAATCTACTTAACAACAACAAAAAAACAATACCTGTCAGATCGATTCTGTCACCTCTGCCACCGATCTGCAGTGTCTAGCACTCCCGCTCTAATGAGAAAATTCGACATTTCCAACACAGCCGAAACAATGATCTGATCACAATTGATCTGATCCACCTCTCCCGAATTGATCTGCCACTTCGCCGATCCTGCTCTCCTTGCAGATCGCCAAGCGAAGTCGAGGTTTCCCGCAGATCTCCTCTGGCGCTTTCCCGCTCTGTCTCTCCCGGACGGGTCTGCAACTCCGCCGATCTGCACCGTTTGCAAACCGCCAAACAAAGTTCACACTATTCGCAGATCCCCTTAGCGCTACCCTGAGCGAAAAATCTGCGCTAATTAAAAATCGGTTAGAGTATTTGAATTGGCGCGACTTTCCCAGTAAAATCCCGTGCTAATCGAGCTTTCTGGCACTTTAGCGCGATTTATCCCTTAAAATCCGTGCTAATTCCTCTTCTGGCGCGACTATCAGCGCAAAATCCGCGCTAATCGGCCTTTCTACTTAGATTTTTTTTTTTTTCGAGTCCAAGCCAGGTGTTCTGCAGTCCACCTGCTCAATTGAGTACAGAGCTCTCGTGTACACACAACCACAAAGGCACTTCAAGCCACACAGGCAATTTCGCCACAAAGGCAAGCTAGCTACTACAGGCACTTCAGCCTCACAAGTGACAAAAGATCAGGCTCACTCAAGCTGAGCTCTGATACCAAGATAAAATGTGAACATAATTGAAAAGAAAGAGATGTAGCTCTCAGGTGTGGCCTGCACCTGGAGACTACACTCACAAAACTTGAGAGATCACTCTCGTCCACTCTATTATCAATCAATCAAAGATTACATCATTAAATACAATACTAGGAAATAGGAAGTTGCACCCAAACCCCATAATTATAGGAACTAATCCTAAACTAGGGAGAAAGTTACAACAACGTAACTATTTTCTACATTAATATCAAAATAATATTAATTATTCTCAACTAAGGATGCTCCAAGACAATCATTGCCCACCTCAGAAGCATGCCTATATAGTATATGCATACCCAACCATATCTAATATCCACGCATGGTTAAAGGAATTGTGTGACTGAAAGTTCAATTCACTACACAGATTTCTCAGGGGTCAATGAAATGATCTAGTTATTCCAAACTCTTCTCTTCAATAAATTGAAAGAAGCAAATAGCTTGCTACAAGTGAAATTTAGAAGCAGGCCTGGTGCTAGAAGCGTAAATCTCCTATACTCCCCTCCCCTCAAATGAGAAATTAGGATTTTATATATAAAATACTTTATAATTATTTTTGTAATTTTCTATATAATTAAAATAAAAATAAAATTATTTTCAAGACCGTTTTCGTTTTTGCAGACCATTTCATAACTTTATCATATTTAAATACCTTGAAAAATGTGATGGAATTATTTATTGAAATCCATAATCATTTTATAATTATTTTCCTCATCCAGTAGAGGAAAATTAGTCCTAAATAATTACATATAAACTCACAAGTAAAATTCAGTAAATACAATTTCCTACCACGTTGTTTTAAATTCTTTCTGAAATAGTCGTTCGCATACATTTGTTACTTTAATCTGTCCATAATAAATCAAAGTTAAATCCTCTCAAGTTATATGAAAATCTTAGTTCCTGAATGCATTTTATGTAGGCGAATGCAATTCAAAATAAATTTCCAACCAAAAACATTAATGAAATTCGATAAACTTTTCATGAAGTTAAATAAAGTTTTGGAAGTAATAAAGGATAGGTTATGAATCATACTTTTTTGGTGATGAAAGGAGAGAGATTCATTCCAAGATGGGGATATAAAAATATAAAGAGATTGAAGGGCTTATGTTATTTTTATCAACTACTCTTAATAATTTGAATGGAAAGGTCGCAGTAAGTTAATAGCCCTCATTCGATCCTATGTTAACATAAGATATGTTAACTGCTTATGTTAGACCCGTGTGAGAAAAATAAATTTTACTAAAACATCTATAACTTTAGTAATTTATTTAATTATTTATATTGTGAAGAATTACACCTGCCACTTAAAATATTTTTAAAAATTATGATCTAAACGTGGATGATTTAAATATTAACTTAAAAATATAAACCCTGGTAAATGTATAAAATATATTCACACAGTTGAAGCAAAACAAATCTCGACCATACTTACACACTCAAATTAATTAATAAACATAAAACTTACGGTAAAATATTTTGTCCCCGCTGAAATAACATCGGGGCACATGAAGCGTGCAATAAGACCTCCAATTCACAACTTTGGTTATAAGTTCATTTTATCCAAAGTCCAGTTGGAACCACTTTTTATTAAGATGAAACCACGTGTTGGATTAGCAAAGTTAGAGAGGAAGCCAAGTGTTTCATGCATGCCACGTAGCTATGGCTGAGCTTTCAAGCTAAATTGACTCTCGCCACCTACCTTCTATGCTTGTTCCTTATTATGTTCTTCCATTCCTTGTCTCTGTAATTGTGTTCTTCTATTCCTTGTCTCTGTAATTTCGTAGGGGTTAATTCATTCAGCTCATCCAATAGTCTCTGATACGGAATTCATCACGTTGATCCCCGATCTCATCAACCTTGGTTATACTGTCACCCGCATGCTTCCTGAATCGAACGAAAGAACTTTGATCGGATGGGTAAGATCAGTATTGTTGATTTTCTGCAATTATAGAATGATAAATTTCGGGTCGCAGATCCATACTGCACAATAATTCTTTATGGGATTCATGTGAATTGCAGAGGCAGTCCCGCTCCTGGATGGGTACACTCATTCGTTGTTACAGAAAACTATGTTGTAATTCTGGAAATGCCACTAAAGTACTTTGCGAAGAATCTGTTGAGAGCCGAACCAACGCCTCTGTAAAAATTTGAATGGCACCCGCAGTCCAAGGCATTTATGCACGTCATGTCAAAAGCTACCGGAGACGTGGTGAGTGCCCCTCTCGATTAGACATATTGGAAGCTAATTGTATATTTTTAAGATATGGACATTGAATGAGTTGAAAACACATCTGCTCTTACTTTTGTGTATCTTAATGTTGCTACTGTTGTGTAATATTGCTTACCATATGTTTTATTTTTGATACGATGATTGGTATAGATTGATATTTTGCTAAAACTATTCCTTGCAGCAGCGTATAGAAATTTGGCTCTGCAGTGTTTAACAGAGGTAGTGTCTATACTTCATATTTGTTATTATTTTAACCATTAATGGCTACACATTCTTTTGTTTGCTTTGATACCCATCAAATTTCAATTTTTCTTTCCCTTATTGTACATGTATGTTTTCTCCAAGTTCATTGGTTTCATTTATCTTCCCGTTATCACCTACTAGTCGGTGTTTGGCTCAGGTTGCAACACTTAATTTTGGAAATTTTTATGATGCACAATTTGTTAAGCTGTATACTTTCTTTACGTCACACTTGCAGGTAATCTGTTGGAATTTAGGATGTGAAATAAACTATTTTGATGCACATCTGGAGATGGATTTCCTCCTTTCTAAAAATATTGTCATTATTATTAATTATATTGTTATTTTCACAATTTTATATCTTGGTCTATTTGCCTAAGTTTGCTTTGATCATGATATGTATGAAGGTTAGAACACTTCCACCAGGGACAAATATCTCAGAGGCCTATGCAAATGGTTCAACTTTGAAGTGAAGAACAGGTAATTTTTGCTGGCATCATTAAAAATCTGTTACTTGCCAGAAATTCACTTGTGTTTGACGATCATCTACCTTCACATCTCCAGGTCTTCTGCAAGTTTTTTCTGAATTTTGGCCTCCCCATCCAGTTCCAGCATTTGCTCTCATGAATTTTGGTGACTAAATGTTCGTTCCATGGCCACTCAGAGAAGAATGCAGAGCTCTGAATCTGGCGAGTTTACCATGGATGGATATGGTAGCAAGTGTAAGTGGCGGTGTGGCATGTGTATTTTTGGGAGGGTGGCAGCTGTATTTTTGGGAGCTCATGGCAGTGTGGCATGTGTATTTTGGGAGGGTGGCAGGGGTAGTTTACCATGGATGGATATGGTAGCAAGTGTAAGTGGCAGTGTGGCATGTGTATTTTTGGGAGGGTGGCAGGTGTATTTTTGGGAGCTCATGGCGGTGTGGCATGTGTATTTTGGGAGGGTGGCAGGGGTATTTTTGGTGGCATGTGTATTTTCTCATGCCCTGCTCCACCATAGGTGACCGAAACTTTGGGTAAAATTAACTAAGTGCAATCGTTGCCACCGTTACACTTGCCAAACGGGTTGGATTGCATTACATACTCCATATCAAAGATGGAGATTCTTAAAATGACAATGCAACTGTATGTATTTGCATGTTACTTATTCCTAATTTTCAATAGATAACATGCATCACTTCAATATATAGTTATTGTAATTTGTCTATAGTTATTGTAATTTGTCTCTTGCACTTGCAATTTTTCAACACATACGAACAATGTACTTGCATATTGCTTATTTTTCAATGGATAACAATTTCTCTCTTGCAGTTAAGCTAAAGTGTTTTTCTTTTAAAACACATCGACTTAGACTGAGAGAACTGCGACAGCCGACGATTATTTTTATTATTATTATAAAAATTAAAATGTTTTTCCTTTTAATTTAAAAAATATTAAAAATATAAAAATTATATTTTATATTAAATAAATTAACTAAATTGGGAAAAACAAAATGATTATTTTTTTTTTAAATATATAAAAAATACATTTTATATTAAAATATATTAATTAAATTGAAAAAAAAGAAAAATACATTTTATATTAAAATATATTAATTAAATTGAAAAAAACTAATTTTCTTCTTAAAAAGTTAAATTTTGTTGGAATTTTTTTTAAAATATTAAATTTTGATAGAATCTTCCTCAAATATATGCAACTAATTACACATTGAACAAACTATTTCAGTACCATTTCAAATCCCATTTCAAATAGGACAGTATACAATCCATTTGTCTTGTCCTTGCAGACCTAGGGAAGGACTACTCGAAGAGACTACTCGAAGTCAGTGGCTCCTTGTTTATTTAATCTATTTATTAAGAACTACATTATGTAGTTGATTGAGTAACACCATCTATCTCGACTGGAGAATTGTCTGGAGACATTACTGCTGAGATCGTTTCCAAGGAATAGATGTAACAACAAGGCCTTCAGATCTTACGAAGAATGCTCTTAAAAGAGGAAAAATTGGAACAGTTTCCTCTGCTCCACTGGTTTAGAATAACTTCGCAATTTTAACGTTACAGATCCATTGAAACCCCCATTAATGGCTTCATCTCGTTAGAGGAATTCAACAGATTCAGTGTTCCACCATTGTAAGTCCCTACTGTGGAAAAAGCCAATTTTAGACTTATTGTTGTCGGTTTCTCAAGACAGATGGCATTGATGTAGAAATTTTTCTAAAAAGCTCAAGGAATTCACAACACTTTGTCTCATCTTTCCACATACAGACAAATAAGCCACCATCTTTGGAAGTTAAGTTTTTAATTTTTAAATTGTGCGAATAATTTAATGTGGGACTCCATAGGGGGCATGTGGGTAGAATGCAAGCTCGGTATGCCTATTTCATATTTTTCATATTTAATTTAGTTTATTGTGAATACTATTTAATTTTTTTATTTATTTAAATTTTCTATTCAATTATTAGAATGAAAAATTAGCCCTCATCTACATGGGTTACACATGAATGTTGCACTGTGTTTTAGATAATTCCAAAGGAGGTTTCTAGCAAAACAAAGTTTTGTAAGGCCTTGTCTTTCTGCTCATGTTTCTTATTCTACTCAACATGGTAGGTGAAAGTCTATAAGAAATGAAGCTTGTGTAAGGTCTTGTCTTTCTACTCCTCATTATTATACTCAACTTGGAAGGTGAAAAAGTTTTATCTTTTTCAAAAATTCATTGCCCTTTGGTTCATCTCATCATACCATATTGCTAATAGTCTGACCCATATGCTTCTTCGAGCAACACAAGAAGTGTTCAATTATCCTTACCCTTCATGCATCCTTTTGAATGGTTATTTATACAAACAGTTGAAAAGCCATGGTAACATTTGTATTTCTCTACCCATTTTCATTTTTAGGAATAGATATTGACGCTAAGAACATTATAAATTTCAAAAATAGGTTTTATTGGTGCTTAGATAATTAGAGGATGTAATATTGATTCCTACCTCGTGTTACCCTTCTACATTTTAATAGATATATGAAAATTCCTTACACTAGTGGGAAATATTCAGGCTAGAAAACACTCAAACTAGAACATAAATTTTCTTATTAGAATTTGACTGTAAAGAATAATAAATAATGTAGATTTTCTTATTGGAATTTGACTATAAAAAATAACACGTAATGCCTACTTCTCCTAAGGCCTCCGTATGAATAGATGTAATTTTTATAATTATGCATTTTAACCACTAAAGAAGATCTTCTATAGTTCTCTGTGTTAGGATTATATCCCTTTAACTCTGATAAATGTAATGTATGATGATTTGAATGTTTGATTATGTGGTTCTATATCCATATAAGACAAATTGCGTGATAGCTTTACTTATGTCTTAATTTGTGTGAGAGTTCATGCAAGCAACAGGGTGAAAATTAAGCATTTTGACCACTAAAGATCTTTTATAGTTCTCTTTGTTAGGCTTATATCCCTTTAACTCTGATACATGTAATATATGATGACTTGAATGTTTGATAATGTGGTTCTATATCCATATAAGACAAATTGCGTGATATCTTTAGGTATGTCTTAATTTGTGTGAGAGTTCATGCAAGCAACATGGTGAAAATTATGCATTTTGACCACTAAAGAAGATCTTCTATAGTTCTCTTTCTTAGTCTTATATCCCTTTAACTCTGATAAATGTAATGTATGATGATTTGAATGTTTGATTATGTGTTTCTATATCCATATAAGATAAATTGGGTGATAGCTTTACTTATGTCTTAATTTGTGTGAGAGTTCATGCAAGCAACACAGTGAAAATTATGCATTTTGACCACTAAAGAATATCATTCTCTTTGTTAGGCTTATATCCCTTTAACTGATAAATGTAATGTATGATGATTTGAATGTTTGATTATGTGGTTCTATACCCATATAAGACAAATTGCGTGATAGCTTTAAGTATGTCTTAATTTGTGTGAGAGTTCATGCAAGCAACAGGGTGAAAATTATGCATCTTGACAACTAAAGAATTCTATAGTTCTCTTTGTTAGGCTTATATCCCTAAATCTTATAAATGTAATATATGATGATTTGAATGTTTGATTATGTGGTTCTATATCCATACAAGACAAATTGTGTGATAGCTTTACTTATGTCTTAGTTTGTGTGAGAGTTCATGCAAGCAACAGGTTGAAAATTAAGCATTTTGACCACTAAAGAAGATATTTTATAGTTCTCTTTGAAAATTATGGATTTTGACCACTAAAGAAGATATTTTATAGTTCTCTTTGTTAGGCTGAAAATTATGGATTTTGACCACTAAAGAAGATATTTTATAGTTCTCTTTGTTAGGCTTATATCCCTTTAACTCTGATAAATGTAATGTATGATGATTTGAATGTTTTATTATGTGGTTCTATATCCATATAAGACAAATTGCATGATAGCTTTAAGCATGTCTTAATTTGTGTGACATTTCATGCAAGCAACAGGGTGAAAATTATGCATTTTGACCACTAAAGAAGATCTTCTATAGTTCTCTTTGTTAGGCTTATATCCCTTTAACTCTGATAAATGTAATGTATGATGATTTGAATGTTTGATTATGTGGTTCTATATCCAAATAAGACAAATTGCCTGATAGCTCTACTTATGTCTTAATTTGTGTGAGAGTTCATGCAAGCAACAGG
>APFE031648840.1:0-10770 GCA_000404065.3 Pinus taeda | reverse complement strand
TTTTGTTTGAGTGATGCATACATTTTTAGGAGGGTCATGATAGAAGAGTTCGACAACCAATGTCACTAACATCAAGGTACATAGAGGGATTGGTGCTCTTGATTAAATACGAGTTCCATACCCTAATACATGACAAAATTCAATGGAAACATTGCAATCCCCCAATCCTGAAATCCTGAAAAACTTATAAGTCTGCTGGATTTTGAATGAAATCTAAAATTCTACTTTCTCCATATGAAATCCAATGAGGCCAGAACCACTCTCAAACATCCTGAGTCATTTCATGGTAATGTTAAAAATTTTAGTAAAAGGATGAAAATGAAGATTAAGGAGAATGTCACTTTTACTTTAAGAATTTAACATTACCATGAATAACATATCAATACTAGGGCCTAGACTTGATCATTAAGCTGGCCCACTCAAAAATTATTTGTTTCTTTCAAAAAAAATTGCATTTCAAACATTACTACAAAAAAAAAATTGCAAAAAAGGAAAAACGCTCCTGAAAAGGCAGGGAGCGAAATTTTTTTTTTGGGAGTGCGCTCCTGAAATTGCTCCCATTTCGGGAATGATTTCGGGAGCACGCTCCCGACCTGCTCCCGCCTGGAGCACGGATTGGGAGCGGGAGCCGGGGGGCACTCCCCCACAACTATGTCTGAGACAAATGTCACGTCTGAAACCGGATAAACCTTCCGGTAGCTCCTCAGCTCCAATCTGCCCAAGAAACCCTAATGTCTACCTGTCTGGACTGTGTCAGCCTCTCTCTGCCCAATGCTGACCCTGCGTCACCCTAAATGGGCCTGTGTCAGCCTCAAGAAGCCTTGCGTCAGACTTGTGGCCCTCTGCGTTAGCAACGCTGGCCTCTCTGAAGCACTGTCCAGCTCCCGGCTGCCTCTATGTGGCCCTGCGTGAGCCCTGGTTTCTACTGCGTCACTCTCTCTGGCTCAATTATTTTAGTATACTAACCCTACACTGAACAAGGATGTGTGTAAGCTAGGGTTTATTGATATGCAATGATGAAGGAATACCTAGACATTTAGAAGTTATATAAAGAGTTTATTTAATGATTGGATCAACAAAATGAAAAAGGTAAGCCCATATAAAGGCTTCAAGTTGAAGCTTGGCTACGATTAGGGTTTCTAGAGCACAAAATAGATTAGGATGACGTCAACGAATCAACACTATTTGGTGAGGACTCGCCACAAGAGTTAGATTTTGCATTTTAAAGGCAAAAGGACTCTATCCCTAGATTTTCATCAACAAACATGCAGTCAAAATGTCCCCAAATGTAAATCAGGAAGGGATCCTCTATTTATATGATGTATATCCCTTCACGTTTACAAAAATATTAGCATTATAAGCCCTCAAAGGCCTAAACTGATAAATAAAAAACCACCTAGCAAAACCATCTCAAGATCAAGTGAAAGTCACAATCATTAGGCACAATGTTCATAGATGCATCACAGTGGACCACACTTAATTGTTAAGGGTGTAATAACAATTGAAACTGAGATCACCTTCAAATAACTAAATAGAATAAGAACCATAAAAGTGTTCCCTAATTTTGTTAAGGATGGCCAGATAATCAACGCTATTATGATGACAATGGAGGGGAAGGACTTCAAGGCAAGTTTCCATGGCCATGCGACCAATTGATAGATGTCCATCATCCTTAGTGTATAGATGTAAAGAGGGAGCAATCATGGAGGTACGAGTTAACCCATCCCTCATCCTACTCTTTCCACCCCTATGAGTAAACTTTTTTTCTTTTTTAAAAGCTTTGACAATGTAATGCTCGCAAAGTGCCACCAAAGTAAAAGGGCGTCGAAGCCCTTTGAGTGTGCGACATGCACATGGTTCCTTGGAGTTGCAATGACTAGCTTACAAGTATTTTGTCTCCCAAATTACACTTCTAGCACTTTTATGCACTTCATAGATATATTACGTGTGTGGAATCCAACATGTAATCAAAACACAACTATAATGCCCAATACTCAATTGACATTCCTCTCATGTGCAAGTGTTGCCACTCCATTCCAAGCATTCCAACTCCCTATATCCGCTACAACTCTGGATATAATGCATAGTTGTAGCAACTTCCAATAGACACTACAACTCTGGATATAGTGCGGATTTGTTGCAACTCCGATCATAATCATCATTGTTGCAACTCTGGCGTTGCCACTTACAGAGATAATGATGCTACAGCGTACCTAAGATCCAATGAAGATACTACAACTCTTGTGTTGCCACATTGTTTCTCAATTCTCTACATTTCTCCTTATTGCATCTCATGTTGCCACAACTCTCATTGTTGCAAATCCGACATATCACGCCAACTCTTTGTCCAATGGTTCAACTGTATATTCAACACAAGTTTCCCACGATAGAAGATGACATAGGCAAGTGGGTGAGCGATTAAGGAGGACAACTCACATAGACAAGATAGAATTTTTGCAACTCAAATCTCAATACTAGTGAGATGAACTACAACAAAAGAGTCGTGATTCTGAATTGGTTCATGTTCAGAACAACTCCCTTTCTAAATCTTACTCTCATCAATAGTTAGAGATTAATAAGATTTGTGAGGTCATTCCAAATTTGCATAAAGATGCAGAGGTTCAACCTTCACTTTACATCCCATCATTAGACCTTGGGAAAAAGTTGTTAATAACAAGAAAATAACCGGTCTTGAATATGAAAAGGTTGTGCCCGTTCATATCCCGGACTATTCCAAGCCCATCCAATGTCATAGTGCTACATTTCTTCAGGATGGTTCATCTTCACTTGCTCCTATTCCACAAGCACTACAAATTGTTAGATGCAAATATTGTGATAGAGTTCGCCAGGTGAAAGATCATTGGTTTGATCTTCACCCTTGTGAGAATTATGGTAAGCACCCTCGTCATTCAAACAGAACGAGTAGTCACCTTGGATGGATTGCTTCTTGCCAATGGTCTTCAATAGCCAAGAAGATATACTTGTCATACCACAAAATTTGTTCTCGACTATTGACTTCGAAGGTTTATCAAAAGAGCTTGAGCCATAGCCTGAACCAGGGCTTGCTATGAGAGCTTTGAGCCAGAGTTAGCCAGATTCAGGTTCGTAGCCAGAGACAAATTTATATGATCATGTTTTTTGGTTGGTGGCCATCCTTAAACCACCACCGACAGAAGACCTTGCTTTCTGCTACACAATTTCTAGTCATATTCAAACCATTATCAAGGAGAACTTCCACTAGTAGAAGACTTCATCTTCTATCAATATTTGGAATAGTTCCAAGAACTTCTTTGAGCCTTAGGCCTAGAGTTGGTGTTCGACCTTAAAACACCACGAATAGAGACTTCAAATTCTCCCATTTGGTTTGTTATCATCCTTAAAAAACACCATTTCAAAGAGCTCATTCCGCCATTGGATGCCATGCATTTTTGCACTTTAGGTCTATTCTTGCAGTCATTAAAACCCCTTCAAATTAAGGTTGGGAATGTTAGACAACTAAACCATTAGGGTTCTGGTGGATGGTTGATGCATGTCCAAGAAACCTTGGAAGTTGAATGGAACAGTTTGTATGTTGTATTTATATGTACATCATTCTTAATAGAAGTTGAATTCATTTCCAACAATGACTCCAACAGTTGCATATTGCTTCGTGCCTTGCCTTTCCTTGCGAACTTGACTCCCAAAGCTTGTTTCTTGCCTTCCAACTCAGTTGCACAGCTCTCAGTATATATGAATCATATGGCCACACAAAGGGATGTGTCTCATCCAACCAACACGTCTCTTTGGTTGGCCAACCCTTCACATCTCACCAATCGACTCCAGTTGACTCAAAAAATATTGTTTCCGACCTCCTTTCTCATGAACTCGACCCAATGCATCGTGAATTCACCAATGTGGTGATGTGTGGGCTCAGTGGGCACGAACTAACTGACGTGATCCATCATACAAGAAACCTCAAATTTGGGCGAAAGCTCAACACTTAAGCCAACTCATCCCCACTCAAGTCATTGCAC
The DNA here is from genome assembly GCA_000404065.3 of Pinus taeda. Taxonomy (NCBI): domain Eukaryota; kingdom Viridiplantae; phylum Streptophyta; class Pinopsida; order Pinales; family Pinaceae; genus Pinus; species Pinus taeda. The sequence continues at coordinate 6,757 of APFE031648840.1, read as the reverse complement.
TCAGGCACTTTGTCTCAACCATCTAACTTGATCATGAGCGCGCTCATCTCAACCGTCTCGACTCGCTCGATTGAGAAACCCCAAAATGTTGCACAATCATCACAAATGGTGTGATTCCTATCGATGCTTATGACATGATTCACCCAACTCGTTGTGCTTGTGGGCCCTTAACCCTAAGGGCCTAACATTCTCCCCCACTTCAAAGATGTTGTCGTCCTAAACAATAAACCCCCTAGAAATACATCTATCACCAAGATGTTGCGTCCTCACGAAGATTGCCCATCAAAATAACATCCCATAGCATCGAACAACCTCTTATCAAACTGCACAAATCATGTGAAGAATTATCATCTCCTAACACTGCATCAATCATGTGATCTTGTGAATTCTCTCATAAGAATGGCATTTGTTGGATCCCCTTGTGTTATTAGCTCATCAGGTAGCTTATCTGATCGTAGCGCCAACTCCACAAGAACTCATGCCACCGAAACAAGTGCAAACACCTCACATCCCATTATCACCTCAAAAATCTTCCTCCTGCTATTTAGTGGAGTCTCACCATAGTTGAGGCTCTCCTATATTCACCTATAAGGGTATTTTAGTTGAAGTGTAACTAAATTGACATATTTTCAATGCCCATTCAATACCTTCTTCTATCATTTTACCATTCTTCATCCCTTCCTAGTGCCTTTTGGATCCATGATTACCACATTTTTAGTGAAGGTATGAATAATCTCTTTTTACACCACTTTCACTTCTTCTTATGCATTACGATGTGACTGCCATATTTCACACTAACATGGTCTAACAAAAGTGAAAGTCGGTGGTTAAAATCCCACAACAAGTGTTGCAACTCTATTTCCAGTAGCGCAACTTTATATAGGTGTTGCCACTACATTCCAAGCATTTCAACTCACTATAAGCGCTACAACTTTGAATATAGTGCTCATTTACTACAACTCCAATGGCAATCATCATTGTTGCAACCCTAACTTTGCCGCTTGCAAAGATAATGATGCCGCAAATTACTTGTGACCCAATGAAACTGCTACAATTTTGAGTTGCCATTCTATTGTTGAATTCCCTACATTTTTCCTTGTTGCCACAACTCTCGTTGTTGCCACTCCGAAATATCACACCCGCTCTTTGTGCAATGGTCCAACTGTACTATCTGCACAATTTTCTCACAAAAGAAGATGGCGTAGGCAAGTGGGTGAGTTATTAAGGAGGAAAACTCACATGCTAACAACTCCCGGCTAATCTTAGTCAATATTTGTTAACAAATACCAAATTCTCGAAAGAATTTTAAAAGGATAAGTTGTATGATTCTCTTACGTTGGCTATCTGATTTTTCACTTAGTCTAGATACTAACATTTTGTATAGATACCTGAATTCTTTAAAAGCCTTGGGGGGCAAATATTGTTAAAATGCATTGTGTAATTTCTGCACCCTTGCAATGAAAAGTGTCTTTTGCTCCAACTATTCGATGGCATTCTCGTGATCTATTGAATTAAAGATTTAATAGTAACTTATCTAAGGAAGTAACTTGTGAAACTGATATCATGATGTCTATGCATTATTTCTAAATTATTTATTTATAAGTCATTTGCATCATTACCTTGTGCTATTGTGTAAATGTTACAATAATCAAGATTATCATCATACTTGAACAAGTCACCTCTAGCAGCCATTATGTTTACTTTCTGTGAGTGTGTTTACTTTCATATAATTGTGATTTACCTTATTTACCTTGTGATTTACTTTCTTGCAAAGAGTTTCATTTCTTGCAAGGTGTGGTGTGTTTGATTATATCAGTGACATGTGAAAGAATCATTATCTTGTATTGTGGTAACATTTAGATTACTACAACCTCAACACACACAATAAAGTGCACTAGCACATACAATGCACGACAATTCACAAGTTCCAAACAAATCCAAGATTGACAATTAAATGAGAATACTTTTGGTTGTCTTCCTGAGTTATTCGGAGGATAATTAAAAGACATGTCACTAGTTAGAGCGCTCTTAGGTGATATAATTGGCCTAGGGAAAGATACCTTAATCATTGAATGGGCTCAATTCTTTTAGTATACTAACCCTACATTGAACAAGGATGTGCGTAAGCTAGGGTTTATTGATATGAAAATATGAAGGAATACCTAGACATGTAGAAGTGATATAAAGAGTATATTTAATGATTGGATCAACAAAATGAAAAGGGTAAGCCCTCATAAAGGCGTCAAGTTGAAGCTTGGCTACAATTAGGGTTTCTAGAGCACAAAATAGATTAGGATGACGTCAACACTATTCGGTGAGGACTCACCATAATAAGAGTTAGATTTGCATTTAAAAGGCAAAAGGACTCTAACCCTAAATTTTCATCCACAAACATCAAGTCAAAATGTCCCCAAATGTAAATTGGGAAGGGATCCTCTATTTATATGATGTATATCCCTTCACATTTACAAAAATATTAGTATTATAAGCTCTCAAAGGCCTAAACTCACATATAAAAAACCACCAAGCAAAACCATCTCAAGATAAGGTGAAATTCGCAATCATTAGGGACAATGTTCATAGATGCATCACCGTGGACCACACTTAATTTTAAGGGTGTAATAACAATTGAAACTGAGATCACCTTCAAATAGCTAAATAGAATAAGAACCATAAAAGTGTTCCCTAACTTTGTTAAGGATGGCTATATAATCAGCCCTATTATAATGACAATGGAGGGGAAGGACTTCAAGCCAAGGTGCCATGGCCATGCGACCAGTTGATAAACATCCATCATCCTTACTGTATAGATGCAAAGAGGGAGCAAAAATGGAGGCATGAGTTAACCCATCCCTAATCCTACTCTTTCCACCCCTCTGAGGAAACTTTTTCTTCTTTTTTAAAATCTTTGAAAATTTGATGCCCCCAAAGCGCTTCTGGAGTAAAGGCGCGTCAACGCCCTCTGAGTGTGTGACACCGACGAGGTTCCAGATTACACTTCTAGCACTTTTATTCACATGTTAGATATATTACGTGTGTGGAATCCAACATGTAATCAAAACACAAGTATAATGCCCAAACACTCAATTAACATTCCTCTCATGTGCAAGTGTCGCCACTCCATTCCAAGTGTTGCAACTCCCTGTAGCCGCTACAACTCTGGATGTAGTACGTAGTTGTTGCAACTTCCTATAGGCGCTACAACTCTGGATGTAGTACGTAGTTGTTGCAACTTCCTATAGGCACTACAACTCTAGATATAGTATGCAGTTGTTGCAACTCCGATTATAATCATCATTGTTGCAACTCTGGCGTTGACACTTACAGAGATAATGATGCTGCAACTTACGTATGATCCAATGAAGATACTACAACTCTTGTGTCGCCACTTTGTTGCTCAATTTTCTACGTTTTTCCTTATTGCAACTCCTATTGCCATAACTCTCGTTGTTACAAATCCGACATATCACACCAAATCTTTGTGCAATGGTTCAACTATACAGTCAACACAAGTTTCCCACGATAGAAGATGACATAGGCAAGTGGGTCAACGATTAAGGAGGACAAGTCACATACAAACGACTCCTAATTAATCTGAGTCAACATTTGTTAACCGAATACCAAATTCAAGAAAGAGTTTTTGGAGGATGAGCTGCCCGATTCTCTTATAGGTTGGCTATCCGATCTTTAACTCAATTTATATGCTAACATTTGAATTCCTTCAAAGCCTTAGGGGAAAGAAAAAGTATTGAAATGCATTGTGTAATTTCTACATTCCTACAATGAAAAGTGTCTTTTGCTCCAATTATTCGATGGTGTTCTCGTATTATATTGAATTGAAGATTTAATATTACCTTGTCTAAGGAGGTAGGGCCCCCTCCTTAACCTGGTACTGCTTGTAGCACTAGCTTATATTTTGTGTTTATAATTATATTAATTTGTAGTTAATCACTCTGGTTGCAACTCCATTATTTTCCTTTTGCTACAATAACACTCTTATGCCACATTTCTACTGACTAATTATTGCTACAACTCCAAGCTATACATTTCAGGCATTAGCTTCATGGGTAATTGATTGTCTAATTAATGTCGTGCAGATTTGTGTTTTTGGAAATTTTGGTTATTGTTGCAAGTCATTTGTAGCTTATTTTTGCCTAATTTTCAGCACGGTAGTAGTTTATAGATCGAGTTGCGTGAATCTGATTTCTTGATTTATAGGTCTTATTTTAAAATTATTTATTAATCACATTTTCATAACAAGCATGTGTTATTGCATAAATGTTACAACAATGAAGAATATCATCATACTTGAACAAGTCACCTCTAGCGGCTATTGTTTTACTCTATCAGTGTGTTTACTTTCATTCAATTGTGATTCACCTTCCTTGCGATTTACTTTCTTGCAAAGAGTGCTTCATTCCCTGCAAGGTGTGGTGTGTTTGATTAGATAAGTGACATGTGAAAGCATCCTTATCTTGTACTTTGGTAACATTTAGATTACAACAACCTCAAGATACACAACAAATTGCACCAATCACTAGGCACAATGATAATAGATGCATCATAGTGGACCACGCTTAATTGTTAAGGACGTAATAACAACTGAAATTGAGATCACCTTCAAATATCTCAATAGAATAAGTCCCATAAAAGTGTTCCCTAATTTTGTTAAGGATGGCTAGATAATCAACCCTATTGCTTTTTTCTAGCCCCCAAGGGGAGGTCACATGTCCTAGGTCAACCCTTCAATCCATAGGTTCTTGTGATTATAATGGGAATGGAGGGGAAGGTCTTCACGAAAAGGTGCCATGGCCATGCAACCACTTGATGGAGGTCCATCATCCTTAGTGTATAGATGAAAAAAGGGAGCAATCATGGAGGCAAGGGTTAACCCTTCTCTCATCCTAGTCTTTCCACTCCTCTGGGGCAGCGTTTTCATCATTTTAAAAAGCTTTCACTGTGTAATACCCTAGAGCGTTCCTCGAATTACAGCGTGTCGAGGCCCTCTCTAAGCGTGAGACATCGACGAGGTTCCTTAAAGTTGCAGTGACCAACTTACGAGTATTTGCCTCCCAGATTACACTCTTAGCACTTCTATTCACATGTTAGATATATTATGTTTGTGGAATACAACATGTAATCAAAACACAAGTATAATGACCAATCTTCAATTAACATTCCCTCTCACGTGTAACAGTCCAATCATCACATTATTATTGTCATGTTACAATATTATGTCACATTCATACAATACAATAATGCCCATAAAGAGGTACACCAAGATATCGAAAAAGGGGCCATCAGTAAACCCACAAATGTTATCATAAACATTTCACAAATGCATTACATTGGTGCCAAATATCCAAGATAGCTCTATATTTAATCCTAAATGAAGCCCTAAAGTCTACATTCAAAACAACCTACTCAATCCACCCATGAGTTCGCACCTTTGGTTGCAAAAGAGACTTCCGAGTGCGGCATATGGCTATCTCAAAATAAGGTCTAAACATCTTCACCTATTGCTGAAATCACAATTCCAAACCCTTAGCTACAATCATCGTCCAACTCGTGCATAGAACCTCCTCTCGAAATTTGGTCAGTTAAGTTTGTTTCTCTACTTTACCCTTGAGGATAGACGGAACCTCAAATCCAATTCTGCCATATTTTGTGGCTCGGACTTGCAGCAAGGTTCAAAGTTGTTGTTAGACACCTAATTTGTTGGGGTTATGGTGGACGATTACTGCATGTCCATGAAACCGTGGAAGTTGAAACCAACGGTTTGTATGTTGCATTTATATGTACATGATTCTTAATAGAAGTTGAATTAATTTGCAACAGTGGTATCAAATTGTGGTAGATATGATATTCATTGAATAGAATTAAAATACTACTCGACGTCAATATGGGCGTAGAAAAACTTTGTCATAGTGTATGTTGGCCTTGGAATCGACCACGCCATTGTTTGGTCAGAAGAGAGCATAGTCCAAAGGGACATTGGTCAGTTTCCCATGTAGCCGAAAGAGAGGTATAGATTGACCAAAAAGGGCACGTGCATCGCTGAAAGAAGTCCAAGAGTTGCTTCATGTAAGCCAATGTTTTTTCATTAAAGATCCACTACGAGGTAGTAAGGATGACTTGAAGGCCTCGAAAGAGTGTGTCATGGACACCTTGATGGTGTCGTCCAGGTTGAGGCTCACCATGGCCGAGTATATATTCATATATTAAGTTGACATCATTTGCGAAACATTGCTCCCTTCGTTTCTCAAATGGTTGAAGATTTCTGGTGGTCTTGTAAGTATATTGTGTTCATAATATTCTTTACCAAATATTTTAATCAATTTATATATTGCAGTATGCAGAGTGTCAATCCAATGTCTGTAAGTTACTAAAACATCACTAGTAGTATATTTCTAGGTGCATTTTTTGGTAATATAAGCCAAATGTCTCTTCGTATGTGAAGATTTGTACAGTAAGCTATTGCAACATTTTAAGCATTCGTCCCTAAAGAGGTTCAGAAATATCATCGATTGGTGAAGCCGCAATAGCTACAATTGATCCAAAAGCGGAGCAATGTGACGGGAAGGCAAAAAAGAGAAAATATAAAATCTCTATAATTAGACCTAGGCATATGGAGGTTGGCTTATCTTGTACTAGTTCTTTTTATTTCCCTACCTCTCCTTTTCAGTTTTGGGTATATAACAAGTGTTTTTGTGTGTCTCCAATCCGCCCAACATAGAAGAATATTCTCCCATATGCT
>APFE031648838.1:21719-41289 GCA_000404065.3 Pinus taeda | reverse complement strand
AAATAATCTAACTGGACTTGACTAGTTAGAACTAAGTCAACTGATTCTCTCATTATAGAACTCATACTTATTCCCTCAACTAGTGGAGGAAATAATTGTATGTTCTCACAAAGACTTCAAGTTTGCTTTTCCTTAACTAATTAACTCATGGAGAATTAATTAATTAATATTCCAAACTGCTGGTAAGACCAAAATTAATTTTACTTCCTATAGATAGACTAGGGATTGCTATAAATAGGAAGGGACCCAAAAATGTTTTTTTAGAACTTTCTATTTTTAGAAGTTTCACCTCTCACCCAATGTGGCCAATGACCTCACTGGCCAAACTGCTATTTTTAGACATGTTATTTTTAGCAGGTCTATTTTTATCATTTCTTGTTGCACACTTTTCAACATGATATTCTCATATTTGAGGGCTAGAGAGATGTAGAAGCCATAGATAAATGGTTGAATCTATTGGAAGGATATTTTTTCGGTTCATGAATTTCCCAATTGGGAAAAGATTACTTTTTTGCTTCTTAAATCCACCCACATGTCAAGGACTAGTGGGAAACCTACTGTGAATAAAAGGACGAGAGGTAATCCTCACTTTTTTTAGCCGCACCCACTTGGGATTCTTTCTGAGATGCTATTAAGGAACAATATTACCCTGTCAGAGTTCATAAATGTTTTCCATACACTCCGCACAAAGTTGGGTATCAACTATTCTGAGCGGCATTTGGTACTCAAATACTGCCACTGTATACACAGATACATCCAAGACATGATGGAGTTCCTGGACATCTCCTCGCTCGTCATGGCATACCGATACACTGTTAAAATTGAGAACAAGTTTAAACAGAAGAAGCAAGAATTTGGATTTGTGAATCCGAAGCAATGAAGAGGCGCCCCAAATGACAGAGTAAAGGCCAAAGCCAAGGCAGGGTGACCCATGACATCTCATCGAAGACACAAGAAAATAACAACACCATGAAGACAAATAAGGACACAAAAAATGGTGTGAGTTCCATAAGAGTTCCACTCACAACACAAGTGAGTTCCTGACCAAGCAGTGACTGGTGGCCGAGTTTAAGGCTTTCAATTCAGACGCATGTTCCGATTCTTAGGGAGAACTGGACAAGGGGAATGACAAAGGGAAGAATAATATTGACGTGGAGCCCAGTGCCACTGTGGCCACCACTATGATCCAGAAGAATGAGATTGAAGATCTAGAGGAGGGGGAATGTCTCTTCCACTCACAGATGTGGGTGAAGGGTTCTCCATTGTAGTTCATTGTCGACAGCGGGAGACAAAATAACCTCATTTAAGTAGTGGTCATGAAGCGGAATAGGCCTACCGATGACAACGCATCCACATCTATACACCATTGGGTGGCTTCACCAAGGATGAGATCTCCGCGTCATCCAACACTGCCGACTTCCCTATAACATCAAGCCCTTCATGGATGAGGTACTATGTGATGATTCTCCTCTTGAAGTTTGTGATGTATTATTAGGGCAACCATACTTGTATAAGCGACATGTTGTATATGAGTCTATACCTCACTCTGTGATTATTACTTTGGGCAATAAGTAGTACAGGATACCAGAGGTAGCCCCTCCTACTGCCATCTCTTTCATCATTATAAAGCAATGTAGTAAGTTCATTTCCCAGATTAGGAAATTAGTTTTCCTTATGATTTTCCCTCAGGGCAAGAAGAAAGTTATGGTCATTGTTTCCAGAAAAGGCTCCTCTACACAACAACAAATGGAAAAGGTTGTGCAGGAGTATAGGGACATTTTCACCTCACCTACAGGGGTACCTCTGCAGTGTCATCAAGCACACCATTGATCTGACCTCGATTGCGCAAAAACCCAATGGACTGATCTATCAATGTTTTGCTATGGAGAACGATGAGATTAAGAGACAAATTCATAAGCTATTGTAGAAAGGGCACATCAGGCCAAGATCTTCACCCTCTGGGAGCTCGATTGTATAGACACAGAAGAAGGATGTGCCCTGGAGACTCTGTATTGGCTATCGGGCGCTAAACAAGATCAATGTCAGAATAGGTATCAAATCCCACATATTGATGACCTTCTGGACCACCTCAAGGCAGCCAAATATTTCAGTAAGATTGACTTGAAGTCCAATTATCACCAGGTGCCTATCAAACCCTTTGATGTGTGGAAGACTACCTTCAAATCCAAGGAGGGCCTTTTCGAATGGTTGGTCATGCCTTTCGGGTTGACAAATGCCCTTGAAACCTTCATGATATTGATGGACGACATCTTGCGACCCTTCACCAATGCATTCGCAGTGGTCTATTAAGATGAAATCTTGATCTTCAGCCAGAGTTGGGAAGAGCAGCTCCACCATGTTCGACAGGTCCTTCAAACATTGTGACAACACAAGTTGTGTGCCAATTTAGAGAAATGCACTTTTGGCATGACCCAAGTTCAAGATTTGGGGTACATCATTGACGAGCAATGGGTGCATGTGGAACTAGCCAAGATACAAGTCATTCAGGATTGGTCAACCCCAACCAGTCTTACAGAGCTCTGCGCCTTTCAGGGTCTTGCCAATTTCTACACACGTTCGTCTTGGGTTTCTTTCATATCACTTGGCCTTTAAGTCAAGTCACCAAGGGCGGAGGGAAAGCAAAGTTTTTTTGGTTTGAAATCCAATAAAAGGAATTTTTTGAGTTGAAGCATAACCTCTGCGCTACACCAGTGCTCACATTACGAGACCTGCACCAACCATTTGAGATTGAGACAAATGTCTCCGACCATGCTATTGGTGCAGTTATTACTCAGCAGGGGCATCCAATGGCTTACCATAGTGAGACACTTTCAGAAATAGTCCGAAAGTATCCAACTTATGAAAAAGAAATGTATTCCATTATGCAGACCTACCATCAATGGAAGCATTAAATTATGGGGAAGGAAACAGTCATCCACACAAACCACTGACCCTTTTATTTCATACAAACACAAGGGAAGTTGCAGAATGATCACTATTAGAAATGGTCCACCTACCTACAACAGTTCCATTTGGACATTAACTAAAAGAAGCGCAACAAAAATAATGTTGCAAACTGTATCATCCAACCACCAGTGATGGCGTTGATCACTGTGCTCGACTCTTGTGGGCATGAGACTTCAGAGTGGTCACATCTTTACCAGAGCGATCTAGAATTTAACAACACATACCAAACACTCCTGGAAGGGAAGAAATTTCCAAATATTCACCTTCATGATGCACTGTTATGCCATCTGGCACACATATGTTTTCATTCAAGTGAGAGTGCCAAGATGATTTGGGAGGCGCACTACAATCAGGTCACTGGGCATTTCAGAGTAGATAAAATAGTGGCGTTATTGCAGAAGTAATTTTATTGGACTAAATTTCGTTAGGAATTTGGGAAGTAGATTAGAGCTTGCATCGCCTACGCCATTGCCAAACCAACCATCAAGAATAAAGGCCTATATACTCCTCTACCTACTCCTAGTGGACCTTGGGAATCTATCTCCATGGATTACATGTCGGGCCTTCCTTCTGCTAAGAATGACAACGATTGTGTTTTCATGGTCATCGACAAATTCTTTAAGATGGCCATCATGGTGGCCTGCAAGAAGAGTATCACAACATAGGCAACTTCTAAACTATTCCTTGAGCTAGTGTGGCTACACTTTGGGATCTCGTAGTCCATTGTCTCCTATCAGGAAAAAAAATTATTGAGTGAATTTTGGTCAAGGCTCTGGTCTATGCTGGATACAAAACTTACTAAGTCCACGAATTTCCATCCCCAAATTGATGGTCAAACAACGACTGTCATCAGGGTGACCGTGCACATTCTACACACGTACAACTCGAAGATTCCACGCATATGGGATGAAAGTCTCCTCTATGTCCAACAGAACTACAACAGATCTCTCTTCAACTCAACGGGCCACAACCCCTTTTAGGTTGGGCTGGGATTTCAATCATTATGTCCCATTAATGTGGCCATACCATTTGCAACCACTCAGGCAGATTTGTCTCACATCTAGTTCGAAGAAGACAAGGACATCAACTTCATTGAGTGCATTCAACACATCCACTAGTAGGTCCATGATATATTGGATAGAGCTAATGCTAAGTACAAGTAGCGCCATGATCAAAATCAAGTGCCGCACAAGTTCCAGGTGGACGATAAAGTTTGGCTACATTTACAGAAGGAGCGCCTCCCTGGAACCCAATGCATTGTTCGCCTGCTCTTATATGGGCCATACACCATCACCAACGCTATTGGTGACAATTTTTCGAGCTCAACATCCCACTATTACTTGGTTTGCACCTAATTTTCAATGTAGACCGCCTTTGGCCATACTTTCCACCATTGGTTGACACATTTGACATTGCAGAACAATTCACACCAAGAGAGCTCAACCCAAACTTCATGGAACATGCCACAAATGATTAGCTCATGGACACACAGATCAAGAACACTTTCCAACAAAGGATCCAGCTATATCGAGTTGTCAAAGTAGGTCAAATCCTTCACGAGGGCAAGTGGTTCACCAGGGACCAGGTTCAACAAAATTTCATCACCTCATTGAGGCTCTGCATGCAATGGGGACCATTGCTTCCTAAGAGTGGAGGACTGATCCAAGTGGATATTGGTGGCCACCCACCTATTCCACCTAGACCTCTAGTTGGTTTCATCTGTTTCCTTGTTTATTTCAACATTTACTATTTTTAGGAGTTTTTCGGGTTTTGAACTTCCAGAGCATTTTTGACCCCCTAAACGATGTTTTTTTGAGGTCCACTACAGGCCCATTCCAAGCAAGGGCTTGATGTAAATCATGTAGTATTTAGAGAGACCTTTCCAACAAGATATCATACTCGCCAATTGGAGATAATATGACTAATTTATGACCTAGGAAGTTGTCTACCCAACTAACCCCAACGGGGCCCACAAAGTCTTGGCATTACATCTTCCGGGGTTAGGGTTTTGGTTGTTTAGAGTATTCTCTTGTTTTTCAATAATAAATAAGCCCTTGAGTCTCATTGTAACATAGTTCAGAGGCATGTTTCCGCCACATCTCTTCTCATAGATAAGCTACCATCGCCTGAGCTAGTTTATTTCCATTTTGTTTATAAGCATATTTAAATATTTTTATATTAATGAAATTAAGTGTTATTTCTGTTGCACCTCTGTATTTATGGTTATATCTATAATTTGTTACGTTCCTGTTTAAGTTCAGATCATGATTTTTACTTCCCACAATGAATACACAAATGGAGATCAAAACATTGATTATCCATATTACCATATCTTTTACAATGTTGACACTTTTTAACAAAATTATGAACATCTTCAAGGAATCTTGCATTCAAAAATTGAATTGGTTTAGAGTAATTCAAAATATGCAAGCTATGAACTTTGGTGTTTCCCAATCCATGCCAAATTGTGTTGAATGATATCTCTTTTCAAGTTCTAACAACCATCTTGGGAAGCAATAATAAGCAAATAAATGTTTCCTTTTAAAAACTAATCATCCATTAACAACAACCAACAATAGAATCACATTGTAATATCCCAAATAGATAAATTTATATTAATTTATGGATATATAAAATGTTCCCTTATTTTAATTTTGAAAATTCTCGTTAACGAAAATTCTCACAAAATTGCAGAAATCATCAAAATCAGAAACCATGCCAATTTAGAGAGAAATGGAACAAATGTTGTAACTCAAATTTTATTTATATATATATGTTGTTACAACAAAAATAACTGAGAGAGAATAAAAAGAAATGAAGCACCAGTTGAGGATATCAATGATCCTCACTCCAATATTGCTGAAGCTTTGTGAAATTCCTGGGTGGAATCTCCTTAAGGGTGTTGGGTTTTCATCCAACACATGATAGTAAACTTGAGGGTTTTTGTCATGGGAATTAACTAAAGTTGGGAAATCCATTTTCCAACCCTCACTACAACAATGATTAACCCAACAAATATGTCCCAAATGATCTCCTCCTCCCCCTTTTAAAGGCCCAATAGATAGATCTCTAATCTTCTAGAAGCATTTTATTTTATTATTTTATTACTATACTAGAAGCTCCTACTTGGGTTTGTTGTAAGTGACTTTTTAATTAATATTTTCCCTTTTTAATTAATTGACTAATTAAAGTCACTTTTAATCCGAGAAATTAGTAAATTTCCCACCAGATTTTCTTTGGCCACTTGAAGTCACTTGTTAGCATCTCATCTTATAGGTCTTCTCAATTTGGTTTCAACGAGCTATTACATAAGGTGTTCCATCAAATATTCCCCTTTAAATGCCACCTTAAGTATAATTAATTAAGTTATGCTCAATAATAACCTCATTTTACAGGAATTGTCATAAATCAAATGAACCAAAAAAAAGTTGTGTGAAACTTGTCCTGATGATGAATATGCCGAGTGAATGTCATCGGATCCCATAGAATCCCCTAAAAACCCTTTCAGGACCCCTGGTGATGTAATATTTCTGTTGTGTCTTGGCCATCACATGCCCTGGAAATATATTATCATTGTACTATATATGAAACTAAAAATGGAGACATTACATGTCCTCTTGCCCAAAGATTGCTTTCCCTCAAGCAATCTGTATCTTGACCGCCTCAGAGGAAACTGTATAGTGATACTAGGATCCCATACAAGCCATTATGTCACATGCCTCTACATCATCCAATAATCCATTTATCCCTTAATACATGGACCCCAAACAAGTCTCTAGCTCATCCTACTACCATTAGATCCACCTGGATCCCAATGCCACCATGGCCACTCATTTTCTCCCATATCCCATGGCTTTAAATCTACTCTGCCTTTGGATAAAGATGTTTCCCCATCAATCGAATACCAACTCATCACTTCTCTCAATTCTAATCCTTGGAAAAAAACCAAGGTCAATCCCATGAAGCTGATGTTGTTGGTCCACATCCAACTTCTAACTAGAACATCTAGTATCTAAGGGCCCTTGTTGTACAATGCCCCAAACTAAGAATATCACCCCATCAACAAGGTACCAACTAATGATCTCTTTCCAATCCATTAGGTGGGAAGGATTAGATGCATGGGTACTTGTATATGGTACAAATTCACGATGTTGCACCATGATCAACTCATGTAGCTATACCTGGACAATCAAGTAGATCTACCTAGAAAACCTTTCCTCTCTCTCTATAATGGACAAAAGTGGGCAACCCATGCTGTAATACTTATATATGTACTCCTGGAGAGGGTTGTTGCCTAAAAGTATTGCAAATTTTCTAGCAGCTTGTGTGTCTGTCTGCTCCTCATTAACGATTGGTCCAAAAGATGGTTGCCCATCTTCTTCCACCATGGGCTCAACATGAGCTATCAACAAACTCTTTAAATATGGCTCATCATGCACACTGTTCATATCATCCTCATCAACTGACTCATGCTCCTCTATGTGCTCTCCATGTTGAACCATCCGTCGCTCATCTCACAAGTTTGCTCCCCATTCTTCTTCCCTCATGGGGACAATCTACTGCTCATCATAATCCACTATCATACAAGGATGGATGCCTCGGCTACTGTCAAAAAATCCAAATGTCTTGTCCTACTCCTTAGAGGTATCCTCTAAGATTTCGCGGAGTCAACAATAAAAGAATAATCCTCATTCAGAACGTCAGAAGGAATCTCCTCCTGATCTACGTCTGCCATATCCTCAGTGTCACACAAACATGAGTGGTTAGGCTCCCATGGTTCCTTGCAGATGAATTAAAGACCCTTCCTACTTAACTGGTTCTTGCTGCATGATCCACAAATCTTCAACAACTCCTCCCTATTCAATTGTCTTCTAAAAAACTTAATGTTATGCTTAACTAACCTTTCGGCTAGTTCATAAGTAACATTTGAGACCATATGTTCCTTCCTGCAAATGGCCTATAACTTATAATGCAACTTATTGTAGATGGAATCACAACCTCCCATTCTTGAAGACAAAATAGACTGCATGTGTGTTTTGACTGTGTTAGGATGATGTTTCTTAATGCTAAAGAAGCGTTGGAACATTTGAAGAATCAACTCATCACACTCTACATAAAAAATGATGTCATATGATCTTACCATGCCATGATTTATACGATCTCAAGTTTCTTCTCAAAGGTATGACCCACGACCTTATCGATGTTTGGCAAGGTCTCTACTATCAGATTGAAAAATCCCCTCATAATATCATTTTTGTAAGGGGGTATAGGTGCGATCAACCTAATGATGTTACTGAGGCATGATGCAACTAAAAGTTTGACCTCATGGCAAGCATGGCTAGTTTTAGAGAGAAAATTAGCTTCTTCCCCTCTAACTAGCTCACCTTGTAAAGGAGTGAGTCTAGTTCTTCTAATTTGAGAAGGGCTCTCAATGTAACCCTCATTTATTTCATATCTGTCCCTAGTGCAAATATTTTGTGTCCAATCTCCAACCCCTTCTACAAATCCCTTAGTTGTTCTTGTTGAAGAATGACATGGACCCTTGTTGATAAATATTTGTTGTTCTACTTTGAGCTTTGGTCTTGATTGGAGTCTACTGATGTACTGCTAGTTTCATTGAAGAAGTGATTTAAGTATTCTATCATTCAGTAGCAACAATTTATCAGCATATTAATCATCTACAACAATAATTCTCTCAAGACATAATACTAAAGATAAACCCTCTCAACTACACTCAGTGGCAGCATACACATAAGCTCCAAATCACAAATTAGATTAGTATAAGAGACATAAGGCCAATAATATATTTTGGCAACATAAGTAACAATCTTCTCAATAAACATTCACATATGCACTATACAATGTCTAACTCAATACTCTCATCAACAAAATTTTACCACAAACCCTAGATGCATACTCTATGCCAAACCTTAGACTCATAAAACAACTCAACATACAACTACAACAACACATAAGATATTCAATTTTTCACAAGACACACCATTGCCAATTCAAGCAATATTAGAATCACACCCTACTAGAAACCTTCAACTTAGTCTTAACAACAATGTCTATATGAGAATATAGTGCTCAAACATTGCTACAACAAACAACTCATAACCTCACCCTCTCCATCAATGATACGTCAAAACCTTACAACCACTGTACCAATTTATAGATATTACAGGGCTTTATAACAACATTTGTATGCAACAACATACAATTACTTTGTGCATATTCATAACTCGTGGTAGCTATTCTAATTTCACAATCCCTAGCAACAATTTTATCAATAATACCCAACAAGACTTAGCTTATGACAACACAAAGCCTTAGTTACATTACTTAGCAATACAAGCAAAATGGCAACTGCAACAATGTGTATTTATGTGAAAAATGCATCCTAACATTAACCAATTGTGTCAATGTGTATAAGTTACAAAAACACAACCAATCTCTTCTCACAACTTATTTCTTTCTACTCCATAATCAACATGCACATAGCCCCCCCAAAAAAATATAACCCCAACAATATATAAACCATTACAATAATAAGCATGAATAATGAAACACATCACCTCAATATAGTAATATTCTACAAGTATGTGTGTCCAAATTTTCCTCTACCAAATGCAATCAACTACGGGTACACACTGTATATTTGTCCAAACCTCCAATTGGATCCATCGTCGCATCGATTAACAATTCACTAGACAATCAACTCGACCACACTTGATTATAAAATAATGAAAACACACTTTCAACTGAGAATATCAATAGCACACAACAAATCCCAATAAGGAAGAAATCACAACCTTTAAAGTTGCACAGACTCACGTATTAGCGCATAGAATATTGTATACTCATTTTTATCCAATTTGTAGTAGTCATATAACTGGTAGTTAGAGTGGCCAATCAAGAACAAGAAACACATGGCATTCATTTTGGTTTGATACTCATTTGATAGCTCGATATTATGGCAACACATCAACCCACTTTTCGTCTTGTTTAAAAAAACAAAAGAAACAGATTCCTCCACATCCTTCTTTTCTAGTCGGCCTAGGGAGCAAAGGTTTGTCAATAAATTCAATCATCCACTGATCTAAATCAGTAAACAATATCTCGTACTTCTATGATCAATAATCCTACACAACTTATATGGATCCCAATTTTCCCATAAAAAAACGAGTTTATTCCCATAAGTTTGGTGCTCAAGTTGTTGTGCGTTGACTTTCCCTGATGGTGGCTCGAGTATATAGTCAATTTCTTTGTCAATACAACACAACCCCTCCTTCACTCTGCTCCTAGAATGCCCACTCGGACACTACACATTGTAACTTTGTATCAGCAATCAAACTCTATATGATTCCTAATAAGTTTTGATCTCAGTTCCAAACAATTCGCTCACCAAATTGTTCAGACACAGGGTGGAACTCAATTGACAGTGTCCTTGATTGCTCATGTAACATAGCGTTGGTGTAAGACCCCAAGGTTAAAAGTTCATGTAATATGTTATTAAAGGAAAAATAATACCAAGGTCATGAGACATGTCTTCCAAGCTGAATGTTGGGCAAAACATCATAGTGGGTTATAAGGAGAGCTTCAGCGTAAATCACATAAGAAAGATTTCTGCCAACGCGTTTCGAACCAACCCATGTAGTCCATCGTCAGGACAAGTTGAAAATGCAGATCTAGCTCAGCGTTATAAATAGTCCAAGCAGAGACTCCAACAGCTGAAGCTCTCCTTATAACAATGACTAATCACAGAAGTCTCAATTCTACAATCATAGTGGGTGTTCATTTTGGTTTATTATGGCTAAGGAAATTGTAAAAGGCATTGACAAAGGCTTTGAAAAGGAAAAGCAGTGTTAATTGTTATTAATTTGTTTATGAAAATATAGGAGAACATGAGAAAAAGGGAGATAAAAGGTCACAAATTTGCATGAGGATGAAATGGAAGGAAAAATAATGGAAATTGAAGAAAATAGAGGCCTTAATAATAAAAAGGATTTTGAGGATCAATTTGTAGGTTTGTCAGCCTAGCTTTTTCAGTCGATTTTTTTGTTAGTTCAGTTTTGGAGCTCTCACTATTCTCTCATATTATTGCACACTTAGAGCATTCTTGGAGCACTTTACCATTGGAGAAAGGAAAGCAAAGGAAGGCAAATGAAGGACAAGGAAAGAAATGGACAAGCAAGGAAAAGTTGGATCAAGCAACTTCATCAAGAATATTTGTAGGTAACAGGTTGTATGTGTGATTTCTTAGCTGATTTGTGAATGCATGGTACATGCGTGTGTGTTTTAGTTCTCTTGTTGTCATTGACAGGGGTTTTTCTAGGTGTGACAATGGTTTCAACCTTGCCTTTCCATTTTCAGATAGCCATGGTGTGATGGGGTTCTTTTATTCGGTTGAGGTTTGGATTGCAAGATGGTTTTGGAACTAGGTGAGGTGGTCTTAGGAAAATTCCCAAGGGCCTAGGAATCACTTAACTGGTTTTGGTAGTATTGCAGTAAAGCCTGAAGGTGGAGATGACAAAATTACTCAAGGTATTGGTGAAGAAATTTTGATGTATCTAAGCTTGTTTAGGGCCTAGTGATCCCTTGACCAGTTTTGGTGGGATTGCGATAAATGCTAGTGGTTTATGTTCTTATTTAGGTCCTAGTGATCCCTGGACTGGTTTTGGTGGGATTGAGGCAAATCCTGGTTGCTTAGGTGCTTTCTTTTGGCCTAGGAATCCCTTGACCGATTTTGGTGGGATTGCGGTAAAGCTTGAGGGTGGAGGTTGTTTAATCTCGGGGAAGCCTTGGTTGTTTTTGCATGGGGGTGATTGGATGAAAGAAATATTTGGTTCAACTCAATATATGGTCGGGTGGTACGTGGAAGTCCCTGACTTGGTTGGCTTTTGCATATGTTAATAAGAGCTATATTCCTCTTGTGTTTTATGCGTAATTACACTTATTATTACGTGGCTTTGATGCTTGTTCTGTCATGGTTATTATTCTCGTTATATGCTAGTTATAAGCATGGTTTCATAACAGGTTCTAGTGATGGCTCCTGATATGTTTGATTATTTGATGAATGGTTGATCGCTGCATAAGCTAATAAGTGTTATTGCAACTACGATGAGAGGGCATTAAACCTTCTTGATGATTCTTAGATAAGTATCATACCCCTATGGTCAGATATGCATTCATGAATTGTAGATTATAGGTTCTCTATATGTTTGATGATTGTCATGGTCAGGTTTGGTTAGGTCAAGTATTTGATTAAGTTTTGTATGGATGGATTTGTCTTGATGTCATTATTGATTATGGAATGTCTCACTGAGTTATGGGTAGTGGTCTGGAGGCTAACCTGGAATTTAGGCTCAAAATATAGGACCACATGCTCTGACCTAGACATTTTAGGTTGCAACTGCATGGATGGAAGATTGTGCATGTGGTTGGAGGCTTCCAACCGCATGGAGGGCTTGATGTGGGAGTGATTGGGGGTCCAAGTCAGAGAAAAGGGTATCCAACACAAGATTTGGGCACCTGGGATGGTTTTTCAGCTAATGAGTGTCTTTTGGCACCCATATGTTGTTGTGGAAAGTCAGTTTGTTGTTAGTTTTCGGCCCCACTTTCTTAATGGGACCTAGGAGGTTGGATCATATCATAGTAGCTCTCTGTCTCGTGTTTACCTTGGAAGGCCAATGAAATTGGGTAAATGTGGGAGGGGTGGTTACAAGGTGGTATCAGAGCATGGTTCAATACTTGGACAAAATGGGTAGAATGTGTTTGTCATGCATGCATACTAGTTGTCTATATGTATGTTATGCATGCATTATATATAGTCAGTGTTATAGTTTGTGACATCATTCATGGTAACTGGGAGGATGATTGAGATGACTTTGGTATATTGATATTATTATGTATATACATGTATCGTGCTAATCTAGACCAATGTTTTAAAAAATGGTTTAGTCGACTCTGATTCGGCTGAGTTAGATCGAGCCAATGCCTGGTCGGGTTGGCTTGGTGGCCGAAACAGAACAGCTAGCTGGGTTGTTACTGATCCAGTCATTGACTCGGTTGACTCGGTTACAACTCGGCTGACTCGGTAATGACTCGGCTGGCTCGGTAACAACTCGTTTGGCTCAACACTTTGACAAAAATCCTGAAGAACATTTGTCAAAAATTGTTCTGCCTCCTACATATCAATGGTTGGGTTATTGTTAATTGCATATTTATAACCCTAAAGTAATCTATCACTATGAGAAAGTTTTGAAAATTACAAGGCTGAAGTATGGTTATCCTAGTGGCATGAATTAGAAAACTGAAACAATGCATTGAGCCATACAATGTTTTTAAAAAGGCAAACGTTTTGGCAATGGACTAATAAATACATATTTACCTCTGATTCTTCTCGAGCTTGACCAGAATTAGATAAAGGGTTTTGAGACTTCATTAGGGGTAGAGAATTGGTATTATTGTTGTTGTAGTCTAGTGATTATCCTTAGGCAGCTGCAGAAAATAATCCTGGCATTGGTGGCTAAGTATGAACTTTGTATTGGACAATGCACTGGGTGCCATTTTGATATAATGGATATATTCATGAGCCTACTTTGATCATATGTTGTCTTCTCTCTATATTCTAAATCTTTGTGTTTGGAAACATGAATGAAAATATTTTAAATTATGTTTTTTTATAAAAAAATTAATATTTAATGTATTTTTTACAGCGACCAAGTCATTGAAATCAAACCAACCGAGTTGATACCTAGTCGGATTTGGAGTCGGATTTGATCCTCGGTTGTTTTAGAGTCGGAGTCGAAGTTTTAAAACGTTGATCTTGAATGATTTTGCATATGAGATAACCTCCCTTGAAATTCATTGAAGTATGTTGTTTATGTTTGTATTTGGTTTATCTGGCATGGTATGTTTATGGGAAGAAGTGTTGATCAGTGGTTGTCATTGATGTCAACCCAAGCAGCACAAAGGGCTACCCCGATCTTGCATGGGAATTTTGACTTAACAACTTACTATATTCTGATTCAGGGATCTTTTAGATGGATTCTTCTCATCTAGATGTTTCCGTTGATATATGGCACACCACGTAATTCTTCACGGTTTGAGAGATATTTGTGTTTGAAGTTAGTAACCCCAATTAGTGGGCTAAAACCCTATGGGGTTGTGGTATGGCACTCATAATTGGTTGTGGTCATTGAAATAGTCAATAATTAATAATGCTTTTTTTCTCCTAAAATCCATCAAACTTTCACTTGTTGAGGACCCTCTCAACTCAAGACATTCAAATAAATAGTGACCCTTATATCCTCCTCTAGTAGGGATTTTGTGGTTTCAAACAAGTCATCGTGAATTTTCGCTATAGCATTTTTTCTGCAAACCTTCAAAAGCTGAAATTAAAACCCATTTGATATGAAACCTTGATGCACCTCGTGACCGAACCTCAAATCTTGGTTCGCTATATTTTTGGAGATATGATCTGATGAAGTTAGGGTTTTTCCAGGCTCTCGAATTCCATGTCAAATAGGTGACATTGGGAAAATCGTCGTAACTTTCTCTCTGAGATTTGGATTAAAATTTCATAAATTGTCACAGAAAGAAGACAAACTGTAGTTTTTTGAGTAGTGTCTTCAAGGCCAAAGGTTGCAAAAATGACACATGTAACTTCGTACAAGTTCTCTCTACTAAACCGTTCTATAATCAGGTCATCGTGGGAGATTGGACATAAATAGTTCTTGAAGAATCCAATATTGATTATAACTATGGGGTTGGAAAGAGGACTAATAGAGCTACCACAGGATGAAATTATAGACCTTGGAGATTCAAAATTACATATATACAACAAATTCAATATCGAGATCCTAGAAGGCAAGAAAAATCATACATTCAAGGATCACTGCAGTAAGGACCACACATCAACAGTCAAGAGTAACTCTCCTACAATAAGGTATGTATGATTAGTGTTTACATTTGAATTTTTAGTATCATCTCTGACATTTGTTTTTGCAGGACAAAGTAAGTATATACAGTGTCTCGGTTATATCTCTATGTCTCTATATGTCACAGTTAGTTTTGATACCACATTTCAGATGTCCTATTCTTGATACTACACATTTGATGCTACACATTTTTTAAGCTACAACAAGTCCGCTAAATCTATATGATGTTGTAAGTTCATGTTACTTATATGTTCATAGTTGATATAATGGTCTCAGTTGTTGTACTTATAACTTGGTCCATCACAAGTCTAGGATTTGTCATAGGTTTTTATTGTATATATCTTTAGGTCAGTTTTGGATATAGTCTTGCATAGAGTCCAGGCCTATATCAAGAGTGGGAGTCTTTGTCTACTGCTGCAACAAGTCAACAACAAAAGTTACAAGCAAACTTCAGGTTCGCATTGTAATTTCAATTTGTATTTATTCATTATTATGCACTTACATGTGTTTTGCAAGCAGAGGTAAGTTTAAGGGTATTTTGTTTTGTTTTTGGATTGGTTTCACTGGGAAAATTTTGCATGCAGGTAGAAGAATATTCAAGTACAACTTCAAGCAAGAATTCAAGAGAAGAAGTATCAAATCAAAGGAATGATTGCAGCGGGACATCCTTTGAAGACATGACAACCATCCGCATATTGTGAAGAAGTATCAGGGCCAAGAGTCATTTGTAAAAAAGGTCATCATTGTAAAGTTGTAAAAGAGTCATTTGTAAAAGGTGACGATTAAGAAGAAGCACACTTTGCCGAGGATCGATGAATTTTTGATCATTTGAAGGTATTAGTAGTGTTCTCTAAGATTGATCTAAGATCATGATATCATTAGGTACACATAAAAGAAGAGGACATCTACAATATTGCTTTTCGGACCAGGTATGCGTTGAAAATCTAGCAAGCAAATCTAAAATAGGAGAAATTTGAATTTCAATTTCAACATAATATTTGGAGGTAGTTAACTGAGGTGAAATATATCTTGTCACTTAGTTAACTCATTAAATTTGAGTTGGAGACACTTGAGTTCAGTTCTATATGGATGATTGCTAAATTGTAGCAATCTATTTTAGTTAATTTGAGTTATTGTCAGTCTAACTAGTTCACACTGTTAGTAGAACTAGTGGAGGTTCAGTCAAGGGTGTGTACCATTTTTTCACGCTGAGTGATCATCCAATTAACTGATCAATTAGCCTAAATTAACTCATGCATGTAGAGAATTTGAGTTATCCAGTTGAGATTGGAGTTCAAGGGCAATGTACTATCAATTGCAGAATTTTCCAAGTTGTACATGTGGTGCATGCAGTCAAAGAAGGGCCTAAAGGAATTGCGCAATTCTAAATGATTATTTTTTCCTAAATAATAGGGGCTAGTTCCTCATCAAATAATGCAAGAAAATAGGAGCTTGGAAAGCTAAGAAATTGGCTTGAGTCAGTTTGTGAGGCATTGAGATAGATTTTGCTAGTGCAGGGGTTGCTCAGGCTTGAGCAACATTGTATTTATTTTCTATTCTTTGATTAATGCAATACAGATAGTAAGGGGTTTTGAGAAGTTTCTTTCCCCTAAATAAATATTTGTGCATGTGTGTTGAATCTTGATGCATGTTAATGTTTTTTGTTCTCGATCATGATTTTCTTTCTGTAGATGGGTAGAGTAGCTTCAAGTCTTGTGATATAGTAAATTTCATGAGTAGTTTTGAATTTACACATTAAATTTCTACATGGCATCAGAGCAGGAATTTCATTAGAGAAGAGAATTCAAAGTTGTCTTTGCAAGTGGATCGAATTTGCAGGATCAATTCTTTAGAGCTAGTTGGATGGCTTTCTATGGAATGAGACTCAAGTATGCCCTTATGGGTGGCTCGGATTATGTGGTCTGTAAGGACAATATGGAGGCAGTGTTGGAAGATAATGGGATAAGGGACTTCATAGATAAGGATATCTTGAAGCCTCCAACATCTGATGCTCAAGATATAGCAAAATGGAAGAAGTGTGTACTAAAGGCAAGGAGGATCTTATTGGAGGGAGTTTGAGACCATATTTTCTCAAATCTCCATGGGAAAGAGACTCCATATGCAATGTAGTAGGACTTGAGAGGTTTTTTCCAGAACAATAGTGACCACAAGAAGATTTCACTAAAGGACAAGCTTCAAAATATCAAGATGCAAAATTTTTGACACCTAATCCTTGTGATTGGGTAAATATATGTAAATAAATAAATAAGAAATGTGAACAGTCATCGGGAGATGAACTGAACAGTCTCTCCCTCATGAATATAACAGGCCTACCTGATTGAATGAATATACGAATCAATTTTCTACCTAATGGAGTTACTGCTTGGCCTGACATGGTATCAGAGCCAACTCCTCTTTTAGCTGATGCTCCTTGTAAATTCTCTGTCTGTCTGCCATATTCCTTACCTGCGCTCTCTGTCTGCCTGTCTGCCATATTCTTTTTATACAGACCTGCACCTGACATTGCAAATGCTCCTCTTCCTGACATTGCCAACGCTGCCCCTCCACACTGTCCTGACTATCCTAGCGTTTCATGGTAATTATTAGCGTTGTCCTGGTAGCTTGCTCCACGTATTAGGTGGTAGCCTGAAACGTTCCTCTGGTCACTGGTGGCCTATGCTTGGCTTCATCGATTATTGAAAGAAACCGAGCAGCTACCAAACTGAGTGGAGAAGCGGGGCCAAAGTCTGTTCTTACAATCGTGAAATATAGTTGAACGTTGGTCTGACTGTTTTAATAGTTAAACGTTGGTCATGGTATATTCATTTCAAATAGTTGAACGATTGGCCCAGATTTACTGCTGTTATTGCGTTTTTTGTGAGAAGATGGAACGCTGGAACGCTGTCTTGTTTTGTTAATAGACCTGATATGCGTATGCGTGGTGATGTTTTTTGGATTTGCGTGGTTATTGTGGTTATAACACTTGATATGCATGGTTGCTCTTGTTGACCTGCGGGGCCGTAGTCCTTCTCGTCGTGGCAAAGATGTTTTAACTCTATTTTTCTTTTGCGTGACTGGACTGGATTGTTCATCTTGACTAGGATCATTATCTGCTTTGACAATAGAGGTCCGATATGTCCGTCTCATCAAATCTACATCCTTTGTGTCTGTATTATCTGTCTCATAATCTTCTAGATTGACAGGAACTTTTCTTTTCCTAGTAGAACGACGTAAAGTGATTGTATGCGACTGTTCATTCATGTTCTCCACTTGAGTTGGTGGAGCTGTAGATGATTTATAACTTGTGGCCTTTGAATGCTGATTGGTTACATGGTATATATATATATATATATATATATATATATATAATATATATATATATATATATATATATATTATATAATATATAATATATATAATATATATATATTATATATATATAAAATATATATATAAGTGGTCACTGTGAATTCCACCTCCATCCAACGATTTTTCATTGACCCGTTGACCACATTGCTAGCGAGCCATCTCCTACTCTTTTTCTCTGCAATGATACCAAAAGTTTTGGCAGAGTGGCACTGATATGTTAATTGAACACTCTATGCTCCATATAAAACTCCATATAAACACTGCTGCCTCTCTTTGAAGAACGCTGGTATTGACTAACTAGATTGCGCCTTTTCAAAAAAGGTCTTTTTATCTGATCAATCTGTTGTCCGAACTTTAAATGAAGACATGGCTCATTCCTACATCGCAGTTTTGAATGGATGAATTTGTATGAAATGACGGCATTAGGGCTTATGTTGTTTGTTGATAACATGACATATATTGCATGATTGCAGTTGATTCCATTTTTTGGAAAGAAAATTAATGTTAGTGTTTTTCTACGAATATTGTAATTATTTTTGGGCTCAGTTCAAATTTTATAATGGAGAAGTTTGTTGAAAAAGTGAATGGTTTGGAAAAGAAGACAACTCTTCTTGCACACAGAGAAGATAATCTTGCTCAAGATTCTTCTAGAGCAAGAGGTAGAAGAGATTTCAGAGGCAGGGGGGGCAGAGACTCTCAAGGAGAAAAGACAGATCTACACTGTATTCACTACAAAAGAAATGGATCACATGATGCCTCTACATGCAAGCTACCATGGGACAAAATTGAGCAGAAAAGAAACCAACAGAAAGGTAAAACTGATGATACAGACAAAGGTAAAGCACCTGAATCCTCTCACTACGTTGAGGCACAATGTAACATTGGAGTAAATGAAGATTTGTTTAATGCTTCCCTTGCTTCTTGGAAAAATGATTGGTTGCTTGATTCAGGAGCAACCTGTCACATGACTCATAGAAAATATTTTTTTGAAGATTTCACTGACAATGTTGATGGAGCAGTATACTTTGCAGATCAAACAAAAATCAAGCCATCAGGGCTTGGCACAATCAGGCTTAAACTGCCTGGTCTTCTAGACTTTCTTCTGGATCATGTTCTATATCTCCCACAGCTCAAGAGAAACTTGTTGTCCTTGGTCCACATCCGTCAGCAAGGTAACTCCATTCATATGTTCGATGGCAAGCTTGAGGTAAGAAAAGCATCTGACCACTCACTTGTCATGAGGGGAATAGAAGAAGAAAGGCTTCTCAAACTGCAAGGAACATCTACTC
>APFE031648838.1:0-20288 GCA_000404065.3 Pinus taeda | reverse complement strand
TTGATGATGCAACTTTATTTGTCAAGAAAGTTGGCAAAACAGTTGTATATCTTGTGGTATATGTAGATGATCTTTAAATGACAGGGAACAATGAAAGCTACATTGCATCCATAAAGAAGGAATTGGGGAAAAGTTTTGAAATGACTGATTTGGGCTATGCTCATTACTATCTTGGCATTGAAGTAACCCAACATCCAAAGTCCATATTTCTTTCTCAAAAGAAATACATTAAAGATTTGTTGAACAGGTTTGGCATGACAGAGTGCAATCCTTTTACTACTCCAATGGAACAAAACTTAAAGCTCACATCTATTGAAGGAAAGGAATTTGAGGATGCAACAAAGTATAGACAGCTTGTAGAAAGTCTCAACTACCTAACTACTACCAGACCAGACATTTCATTTGTTGTTGGAATCCTCTCCAGGTTTATGCAAAAGCCTTGTGAGGGACATTGGTCTGCTGCAAAAAGAGTTCTAAAGTACTTGAAGGGAACTCAAGACTTTGGAATCAAGTACACACAGGTGGACGACTTCAGCTTGATTGGATACTCTGATTCAAACTTCGATGGAGACAAAGAAACTGGGGTATCTACTTCAGGATATGCTATGAATATTGGATCAGGAGCTGTCTCCTGGAGATCACGCAAACAATCAGTTCCAGCAGATTCCACAACAGAAGCAGAATACGTGGCAGTAGCTGAAGCAACAAAAGAAATTATGTGGCTCAGGAAAATTCTTGAAGATTTACAAGTAAAACAAGTACAATCAACTCCACTCATGATTGACAACACCTCTGCAATAAAGCTGGCCAAGAACCCAAAGTTCCATGATCGAACAAAGCACATCAATACTAAATATCATCTGATTCGACATCATGTTGAGGACAAAGCAATCCATCTCCATCATTGTTCCACAAATGAGCAAATTGCATACATCTTCACCAAAGCCCTTGGAAGAGAAAATCTTGAACGATTCAGAACAATGCTTGGACTTACCAACATCCCTTCAGATTAAGGGGGGGAATGTTGACACCTAATCCTTGGGATTGGGTAAATATATGTAAATAAATAAATGAGAAATGTGAACAGTCATCGGGAGATGAACTGAATAGTCTCTCCCTCATGTATATAACAGACCTACCTAATTGAATGAATATACAAATCAATTTTCTGCCTAATGGAGTTACTGCCTGGCCTGACAAAAAAGGTGACACAATACCACAATACTTGAGTAGGTTCACACAGTATCATGATGAAGTTGGTCAAGTTGGTGTTACTGTAGCAAAAGATGATTTGGTAAGCCTAACACTTCTAGGACTTCCCAAGAGCTGGTAAAACTACCAAGATTTGGTAAATGGGAGGGATAAGATGCCAAATTGTGAACGATTGTGGTTCAATTTGGTGCAAGAGGAGATAAGGCGGAGCATTAGAGATGGGACCTCATCCAAGGGTGAGGATGAGGAGAACTGTGCCTTGGACAAAAAGGAAAATAAATGGAGAGGGAATAAATTCCAATCCAAAATCAGAATATGGTCAAGGGGGAAAGAAGAAAGACTTTTCCAAAATCAAGTGCTTTCAGTGCCATGAACTGGGACACTATGCCACAAAATGTTCACACAAGAAGGCAAGCAATAAGACTATAGGAGGAGCAGTGAGTGAAGCCTTGGATTCATATTTAGAACTAGATTTTACCCTCATTTCATGAATGGAAAGCATAATGATGTGTAGTGTGTGGTATCTAGACAACATTTCCTCATTCCACATGACAGGAAACAAAACATTTTTCATTGACTTGGAGAAGAAGTATCTCCAAATGCACATCATGTTGGGAGATGATGGAAGGTATATCATGACCGATATTGGTACGATTACTTTTTAGAGGGAGTCTAGCTTCCATCTTAGGCTTAAGGATGTGATGTATGTACCGGGTTTGAAGAAGAATCTAGTTTCTATCGCGGTGTTGGAAGACCATGGCTATGATGTGATATTCAAAAAAGGAAGGGCTTCTTGAGACACATCGCCACAGGAAAACTGAAGAAGATTGGGGTTCGAGTGAAGAACCTCTACAAATTAGATGTGGAAGACTGTGTAACATTGAGCACAAAGTCAAAGAAGGTGCAGAGCCAAGATGTCAGTGAATTATTGCATAGAATACTTGGACATTTGCATCATGGTGCTTCGAATATCATGTAACAAATTTCCATAAGCTTCCCCAATTGAATACTAGAGCAGCGAGATACATTCAAAGGGTATACATTGGAGAAGTACACAAAATCCACCTTCAATGATCGGGGTAATAGGGCACATACAATCCTTGAAAAGATCCACAAGTGATTTTTCATAACCAAAGCCTACCTCTACACTTGTAGGCTAAAGCATGCAACATAATGGTCTTTTTGCAAAACAAGAGTCCTCACAGGATTCTTAGCATGAGTACACCAGAGGAATATTTTGTAGGGAAGAAACTAGATGTGTTACACTTTAGGATATTTGGATAATTAATTTACTATCATGTTTCCAAGGAAGCAAGGAAAAAGCTAGAGTTGACAACAGAGTTGGGCATATTTGTGGGATACACAGATACACCTCACAACTATCAGGTGTACTTTTCATCTCCCAAGATGAAAATGGTAAGATGGTATGTGAAGTTTGATGAGGAGAAGGTAATGAGGTGTTCTCTTGAGAGGGAGCTTTAGTTGCAGCTTGATTAAGAGCTTTTGGCTCCAAAGGAAGAACCTCAAGAAGTTTTGGAGCAACCACAAGAAAAGGAGGAGAGAGTGGAGACATCCACTAAGTAAAGATATCTAGAGAAGGAAGGAAATGAACTAGGGAAGCTGACAGATTATTGCTGGATGCTAGAGAGAATGTGGGAGCACCCACATCACAACGAAGGTAGAGGAGGTCACCGAATCGGTACACTAGGTACATGTATCTAATTAGTGAGCTAGTTGAGATAGAACCATCCTCATTTGAGGAAGCAGTGGAATAACCAGTATGGGTTGATGCTATGGTAGAGTAATATGATTCCCATGTCAAAAAAAATGTTTGGGAAGTGGTCCCAAGACTAGCAGAAAAATAAATGGTTGGTTCGAGATGGACTTAAAAAGTAAAACATGCAGCAGATTGGAGCATAGAGAAACATAATGTCAGATTTTTTGCCAAAGGTTTCTCTCAGGTAGAGGGAATTGACTATGAGGAGACCTTTGATATAGTAGAAAGGTACTAATCCATTAGGTCAATTCTAGCATTGTCAGCACAGATAGGGTGGAAGATCCACTATATGGATGTGAAGACAACATTCCTCATTGGAGTTATTGAGGATGAGGTGTATATTGAGTAACTAGAGGGATTTTAGACCTATAACAAAGAGTCACATTTGTGTCGATTCAAGTGAGCCTGAGCCTTGTATGGACTCAATCAAACACCCCATGCTTGGTATATAAAGATCAATAACTATCTCACCAGTTTGGGCTTCACCAAAAGTGAAGCAGATGTAAACATTTATTACATTGTGGTAGAAGGTAAATTATTGATTATTGTTTTATATGTCGATGAATCGATGTGAAAATTCCAATATGGAATCCTATTGAAACAATTGGTATTATTTCTCCTAATTTTTAATTAATTTAACAATTTATCTCCTACAACAAATATCAAAATAAACATACTGCAACCTTCACAGATAAAATTGCGGAAAAATAATCCGCTTGAAACTAAGAAATGCTAGCGCACACACATAAAATAAGAGACAATTATTTTTGGACAAATATCCCTGGAAAAACCCAACTTAGGAAAAACAATGCAACAATGAAGGTTTTTATTATTATGCAACAGTGAAAATTTGAGTACAATTTGGATTCCTGAAACTAGAAATCCACAGTAAGAAAATATGGGAAAATTATTGAAGGGAATTTACCCTTACTCCTCAAGAAATCTCAGCACAACTTGCCTACAAAAAACTCTGCCTCTTGAAGCTTCTGCATCGCCCTCTGCACAATCACTATGACATTTAACCTTTGGCTGGTCTCTCATGAAGTCATTCTGTCATGTGCTGCTGAGAAATTTGTCTCTCCGACACTCTGGAACCTCTCCTTCGCCTTTGGATCTGAGAATGATTTTCTCTCAGAAAATCAAACTACCCTCTGTGAAGCTAATACATAGAGCTATGCATTGCCTCACTGGGATAACTTGACCCTCTTGTTGTTGCCTTTCTAGGTCTAGAAAACTTCCTCCAGATCATTGTCCCTGCCCCTCACTCATTTCATTGATCTCTGGTTCTCTTCGGTAATTTGTTGGTGCCACTCTAGAAATCAATCTACCAAGAAATCGAACTGCTCAAGTCTATTCTCCATCACCACATCGACCTCCTGTTATAATCCACTATTGGAGCACCAATGACCAAGAGTAAAACATACTCGATGGCTAGGATAATCTCTGGATCAATTTGTGTGAGTTTTTAGACTATTCTCACCTTATGTCAATTAATACTGATTAAATAATCATATTCCTTAAGTTTAGACTTAGGAAATATTTAAAAATTGGTTAATAATGTAATTGAGACACTTCTAAGCAGAATTTCCTGTAATAATTATGGGTTTTGGAGATCTCATGTATTCTAGCATCTCCACCAAATTTCGTGGCTAGAACACATTCGATGCTACAAAAAATAACACTTCCTCTTAGCAATGAATGTGTTCTAGTGCTGCACACCCTGTCTCAACATCATTTTATGTTATGCTACTAATGTATAGCCATACTACCCACAAACCACTGTATAAATATGATATATGCTGCATTTGTACTGACGCTGACGTTGCCTTACTACGGCCAACACTGCAACTCCCTCTCATTTGTTGTTTCTGCAACTAC
This sequence comes from Pinus taeda, assembly GCA_000404065.3. Lineage (NCBI taxonomy): Eukaryota > Viridiplantae > Streptophyta > Pinopsida > Pinales > Pinaceae > Pinus > Pinus taeda. The sequence goes on along the minus strand of APFE031648838.1, from coordinate 15,421 downwards.
AACATCTGTAACTGAAAAGCATCCAAAAATAATGATTCAACTGCGTTCAGTATGATGCATCTATCTCCCGAGTCCTGACTACTACTAGCCTTTGCACTGTCACTGAAGAATCTACAATGCTGCTGACTATACACTCCGCTCCCAACATCTGATTGATACTAGTCTCTGCAACTGTCACTTGGTCTCTGATTGCATCAACTACCACTAATCCATCCTACGATTGAATAGTATGGTCTCCTGTAGCATGGTATTAATCCATGAGGTAGATACCTCAAGGACCCTGCTCAATCTTTGTAGTTCTCTGGGACTACAATACCAAATATACCTACCTCACTCCTGTAGGTATATTTGTGAACATCGCGAAGTCTTCCTTTAACTAGGAGGATAAACTATTTATCTTTGTTGAGGGTGTCTGTTGTTCTTTCTTCTTCTCCTTGTGATTCTTCCCTAGAGGACATTGGTTAGTGTAGTGACCAAACTCACCACACCTAAAGCATTTTAACTTTGACAGGTCCTTATTCTTCTTTCTCTTCTTCCCCTCCCTTTGGCTGGGACCCTTTGATGCGTGGACCACATTCTCCTCCTCCTTCACCACCTTTGATCCATTGTTGTTTTTTCCAGTGATGGAGCTCTTTAACAAAGCTCATCTTAACTCGTCTTGGTACAGATCGGTCCACATCCTTTCCCACTCTGGTAGCTTATCTATGCCCAATATGCTTTGGAAAAATACCTACCAATCCTCTGAGACAATGTTGAGTGCTAATCACACTAGATCCATGGGTTGAGGCATTGCCCCAATAGTTGACAACTGGTCTCAGACCTCCTAAATATTGGTAAGGAATGGATATTATATGCCTTCCCCCTTCTGCATCTGGATGCATCTCAACTTCTCCTCAAGAAACATCTTTAGTTGCTCGGAAGTTCCCTAGTATAACATGGAGAGAGCATCCCATATCTATTTGGCAGTATATTTCCTTGCTATATGTGAGACTATATGATCCCGAACTCCATCCAAGATCCGCTACTTTGCCCACTCCATCTCTTTCTTATATTCTTTTTGCTGATCTGCATCTTGGGGAATTTGCACTACATTATCAATGTAGGCTTTTAGGCTATATTCATCTAGAAGGAAGGACATCCTAGCCTTCCACATGACATAATTGGAAGCTCCATCCAACCTATCTTGATCACGAAGCCCTGTAAAGGCCATCTCTGAAAATGTTGAAAACTCCCTCTTTCCCTGTACTCGGCTGCTACTTAGCTACTCGCACTCCCTTCTGGAATGTGTGATCCTGCAAGCTGCCACTGCCAATCTGCAACTGGAAATTTGAACTTCTAAGATTCGAAGTTCCCTAAGGAAAATTATACTTGTTATGTGTGTGATTTTCTCTCTTCCAACCGACACTAGTTCTGCTTTAGCGAACTGCTACAAAACCCAAAGCTTCAGCCAAAAATATTCCCAATGAAAAATCTGAGCTGGTCCCTCTGCCTCTACGATTACTCGGCCTGAGTACAATCTAGAAGCCCGAAAATCGTAATCCACGACAAGAAAAAATGGTCAAAATTATTTAAGGGAATTTACCCTTCCATTGTGGTAAAAAACACAACCCCTCCATTATTCACTTAATTTTCATTATGGGGACCCTTTGATTGAATCTTGGTCATTTCACTTTCTGATTTTCCGATTTTCCGATTTTGGATGGTTTCAATGAGTTCATTTTGTTCCTATCTTCCTATCATAACTCATTTGATCTCATTTGGACATATGGGTCGCAAATAGTGCCCAATTGAAGATTGGATGTTTTTCACTGCCTTGGCCTTATAAATCCTATAAAATGTACATTATTTTTATTATTTATTTGTAAACATTAATTTCGTTTTAAATTTTAGTTAATATCTAATTAAATAGCTCCCGAGGCCAAGATCTTCATTAATAGTGGCTATATTATTTTATTTTCCAAAAAGTGGCTTTGGCTTATATTATAAAGCAGATGTGGTCTTTTGATAAAGTGGCTATAACATATCAGAACCTCAAAACTTATTGATATCAGAATATTCCTTTCAAAATCCATGACATCATAAGTCCTAGCTCCATTTAACAGTGCTTGTAGTTTATTGGAGGGAGGAACCACTTCCACATCATTACTCCCGCATATAAGAGGTAATGCATATTAGAGATTTCCTTTTTGAGATACATTTTAAAAATTTCGATACAACACTCCTCTGATCTCCAATATCCTAGTGCACCCCCATTTCAACCTCCGATGTTCATATCCCTCTGATCGCCAATATTTTGATATGCCAATCCCGCCGATATTTCAATATGCCAATCCTTCCAACCTTCGATAATCATCTCCCTCCAATCTCTGATCTCCGATAATCATACCCCTCTGACTTTTGACTTCAGATATTACACTCACCTTCGATATCGGACCCGATACACAATTTAAAAGGATTTCAATAAAATATCACGCCTGCTCCATATCGCAACCTCCCAATATCAACATTTTTTGTTTGTTACCATTGTTACAAGTTCCAATATCCATTTCTCCAATACCACTGAAATATTGCGACTTGTCACTTCTAGGGGCCATTGTCATATTAATTGAAAAAGCCACTTGATTTTTCTGTTGGTTTAGGGAATAATTAGAGTTTGTTTTACACCATGGATAATTCTATTTTATGTTATAACAAAGATTTATAATCAAGTTCAGTATTGAAACATATCCAGTCTATCACCAACGAAATTCCTCTATATGGTAAAGGGATATTGTAATAGAATAAAGATATTGAATCGATTGTTCCTCACATGTAATTTAACCTATCAGTTCGAAACATGTGGGAGACAAGTGGGATCATATTTATGTGCACAAACCAAACTGGGAAATCCACTCCACTGTGGCCATTTACATTTGGCCAGAACCCCAATCGAAGGAATCATTTTGTTTCAGTTGTTGAGATTTGGGGAAATTGTTTCTATTTCTAAATCTTGTATAAATACTCATTGCTGAGCTAAGCTTAGGGGGATTCAAATACGAGAGAAAAGAGGTAGAGTATTACTAGAGCTTACAACATGTTTGTATAAAAGAATTTAAGACTGATTTACACTATTGTAGTGAGATCAAATCCATTTTTGCAGACATGGAATCAATTTAGAGATAACAGAGGACCTGCACTATATAGAAATTCCCACTGTAGATCACCAGATAATGCAATATAATAAAGCAAAATACTAGATCTACTTCTATAATCAAACTTTTCGGAAGCTTAATCAATTTGAGCTAGATCAATCATAACACATATAATAGAGAAGAAGAAATCATACACATGAAACAAAAAAGAATACTCTAGGGAAAGCCTCAGCTAAAAACCCCGATCTCTCTATTATCATACACGTGGAAATATGTTTAGATTACACGAAGAAACAACTCACAATCTATCTTGCTCTCAGTACAATCAAACAATACAACTCAAAGACTGAATAGACACAAGATATGCCTTCCCTTAGCCCTCCAAGCCTCCTATTTCCTTGCGCAGTTTTCCTTGGGGTCCAATGCTGCCACTTGTGTGAATTGGCCTCATCACACACTCACCAAACCCAAAAGTAACTGTGCAATCTCCAAGGAATGAATTCCTTCTGCATGCAACAGATATCCTCCATGGAATATTCCTGCAACTGATAGCACACTGTCCCATCATTTGATGTCAACTGGGTCTCTGTCTGAACTGACATGCATGAGTTATTTATGAGAGAATATTCACTTATCTGAAGTGCAACAGTTACATGCATGCACGCATTAACTAAATGAACTCACAATTAGTTCAACAAACTATTTGAACTAATCTAACTAGACTTAACTTAGTTTTTTTTTTTTAAAGTTCGGTTGCTATATTAGATTCTGAAAAAAATTCCAGGAGTTCAATCTCCTCTGGTACATGATATGCCATTGTTTGTCTTGATCAAGGGGTTTACAAAATGAGACTACCTCCTTGATCCTTTCTTTACTACTTTTACTACTGCCAAGAACTGTGCTACTATAGATTCTGATAAAAGAAAATAACAAAAAGATGCATCTACAGTACATTTAATCTATCATTATATGTTGGATGTGTCTCGCTGTAGATTCCTCTGGCTGATCGTATTTTGCTTCCTGCTTAACGCTAGAAGAGCTGGTGGCAACTACATTTCTCTTGTCCATCATATACTTGAGAATGGATATGGATTCCTCTGCATGAGCGCAGCGATTAGTAAGCTGCCTAAACTGCTCTTGAAGGGATGATGCTCTGTGCATAAACAACTGTATCTCCACCTTATATTTCTCAGTCATGATACGGTCTTGTTCATAGAGCCTTCGGTTCTGCTCTTCAAGACGTCGGTCATGTTCTTCTAGTCTTGCATCCAGGAGTTTTTGATTATCATCTAAGACAGTCTGTTGAGTCCTTATTTCCTCAAGTTCTGCCTGCAGGTCTGCACAGTGCAGGCAATCCTCGTTGCGCGCCATATTTGGGGAGAGGGTGCGGTAGGTGAAGATGCTGAGGGCAGAGGTGCGGTAGGTAAGGAACTTATGAGCATTTTGAGATGGGCTGTCAAAGCCGCGAGGACTGTTGTAACGGGCGGGAGAGTGGAAATAGCCCGCGGTTATCCTATCAGCCCTGCTTGAGTAGCGGGAGTTGAAGGAGGAGATCCAACAGCGCGTAGTCGAGGAGAGGGTATCAAAGGAGCGGGTGCTGTGAGAGAAGTTGCAACAAATGGAGTTCGAGATGGAGGAAGAGGGATTTGCGGGGCGGTACTGAGAAGGGGGTGGGAATGAAGGAACATAGAGGTTTTCTGAAGGGTGAGCGACCTCACTAGCTCTGGCTTTTGAGTTCCTGATAGACACAAATGCACTGGTTAGAATGAAACAATTCAAGAATTGAAGAAGTGATACCAGAGTGGAGTCTCACCAATCACTCCGAGTAAGCTCGCTCGTTCCCAGTTGGGACTTCTTCACTGTGCCTTTATCGCCAAGTGAGAGCTGATGAATGTTGCTTTGGGAGCAGAGAGGCAGATTTATAGGTTGAGGTGAGCTGTGATCAGGATCCCAAGAATGACCCTGATTCACGAGAAGGATATTGGCCTGAACCAAATCCTTCAGAAAATCCTCCGTCGCTGATCCTGTTCTGTAAATGCCGGCGTTGAGTTGATTACTGATGCTTGTGCTCAAGTGTTTACCGCTGTCTGGGGTCGGGTGAGCCTGCTTTGGTGTGCTGAGGTTGCAGAAGAGTGTCCTGCTTCTGAAATGTCCTTTTCCATCGCACGCTTGATTGACCAAGCACTGCAGGACTATGCGATGATGTTTCTTCTTCATGGTATTGGATGGAGACTATCGGTTGCGTTACACCTTAACGCTCCTGCCATTCTTCCAACAACGTTGTTCGCTTTTTTGTCTGCCTGTTTATTTAGGGTGCGGAGGATGTGATAAAACCGGATGTCATCAAAATTTTTTAGGAGGAGCTTAATACGATCTATGTGCTGCTGAAGGTTGCAGTTGGGGGATCTCTATTTATGGATCATTAGACGTATTATAATTGCAGAATCCCCGAAAACTATGGCCCTTTTAATACCCAGATTCTTTAGTTGAAGTAATCCTTGGTATAAGGCTAGTGCCTCTGCATTGTTATTGGTTTTTTCTCCCAGGCTCCATTCGTAAATGCAAATATTGTCCCCTGCCTCGTTCAAAATTACTCCTCCAGCTCCTGCTTGGCCTGGGTTCGATTTAGAGGCTCCGTCAAAATGTAGTGTTGTGCAATTGTTGCTCTGTATCCACCTCTTAAATTCTTGAGCTGAGAGCCTGATTTCCCAATCCTTTGTTTGAATGTGCTGTAGTCTGTCATTCTTTTGATTCCCCTGATTTTGTCCTGGTCGTTCCAGGATGTGGCTAATGACAAATCTTTCCTCCACTATGTAATCCTTGGCTTGAATTTTCCCATTGTGTTTTGCTGCTATTGCCTCCTGAGCCAAGATGTGAGCTTTGCTGCATGTTGTTCGAACATTGGTCTCTTTATTTTGGAATTTTTTTTTGTTCCTTGATAACCAAATTCTCCATAATAGGGAGAGAGGAATAGTGTTCCAAATTCTTTTCACATGCCTGCTCCTTTTTTCCTTCCATGGGCAATTTTTTTTCCATTCATACAGTGTCTCAGCAATGTTTTGCTGAGGTTGCCAGTCTATGTTGCCCAAGGAAGACATTTTGGTCCAGCATCTTTTGGCGAAGGGGCAGTCTATGAATAAGTGATGCATTGTATCCTCTGCTGAGCAGCAATTGGGGCATCTGGATGGACCATTGATCCCTCTCTTGCTTAAATTCTCCGCTGTGAGAACTTTGCCTTTTAATAACAGCCATGTGAAAAATTTAATTTTTGGAATGGCCTCTGATTTCCAGATTATTCTCCAATGATTCCAGATGGATATCTGATATGTGTTGTTGCAGATATATTGATGCCCTGACTTGATGGTGTAATTTGATCCTGTGGGATCCCAACGAAGTCCATCTGCTGCTTCTTTTTTGATTGGGGCTCTGTTATGAAGATTTGCTTTGAGAGCGGTGAAGCTCGCTTCCAAGGATGTTGGGATACCCGGGAAATCCCAATCTGTCCAGGCATGGGTGTCTGGGTCCCATTTCGAGATTTGTCCAAGTCTATGGATGCCTTTGCTGTTGAGATAATGGATGATCGGGAGGGCTTCTTCGATAGTGTTAAGTGGTTGGAGTCCCATTATCTTATCAGTGGCAAAGTTAATGCTATCCCCTCCTCCAGGGATTTTTGAAGTGTTTTGCCTAAGGATTGGGATTGCTTTCTTGCAGAGGTGCCAAATTTTGGAGGAATCCCTATTGGGGATGCCATCTTCTAGAAGCCTTTGTCTTGTGCCATTGAGATATTTGCTTTCTATGACTTTCTTCCACCATGCTGTTGGTCCATTGATTAGCCTCCAAGCCATCTTAATCCCAAATGCTAGATTGAGAATTTTAGGAGCTCTTATTCCAAGGCCTCCTCTATCCTGAGATTGGATTACATTTTTCCAGCTAACCAAGTTAAATCTATTCTTTTCTTTTTTCCCTCCTTGCCACAGGAAATTTCGGAGGGCAACTTCCAGTTTATGGTGAAAAATAGCAGGGGCTTGATAAAGAGTAAATCTATAGAGGGGTAGGGAGGTTATACCTGATTTGAGCAGGATTAGTCTGCCCGCCGGGTTGAGCCAGTGTGTTCCCCATTGCTGGACTTTCCTTTTGACTTTGTCTATTATTTCATTCCATGTCTCTGCTTTTAGTGGTCCTAGTCTCACTGGCATCCCAAGGTAGGAGAAGTGATCCCATTTTGCTTTGTAAGTGACTCCAAAGATGTTGGCGATGTTATGAGCTGTTTGATTGGAAATGTTCCAGCCATAGACGCATCTTTTGTGAAAGTTAACAGCTCCCCCTGAGTAATCCATGTATTGGTCAAGGAGGGTTTTGAATCGCCTTGCTATGGTGGTAGAGGCCCCTCCAATCAAAAGAGTGTCATCAGCAAATTGAGAATGGTTTATATTCTTGACTCCATTCCCAAATTTAATGCCTGTTATGAGGCCGACTCTTCGATTATGATCCAAGGCTTTGCTGAAGGATTCAGCCATAAGAATAAAAAGGTAGGGGGATAGAGGACAACTTTGCCTTAGTCCTCTAGAGGATTGGAAGGCTTCACAGGGGCGACCATTAATCAGGGGTGATATCCAAGGTCCTGATATACAAGCAGCTATGGTGTTGATGAAAGAAGAATTGAAGCCCATTTTTTTCAAAACAGCAAACAAGAAGGAGTGCCTTACCCGATCAAAAGCATTAGCCAAGTCGAGTTTGAGAACAAATCCTTTCTCTTGTCTTGTGGTGCTGGAATGGATGGCTTCTTGGACCAAAGTAATGGTGTCATGGATTTGCCTATTGGACAAAAAGCCACCTTGATTTTCAGATATCAAGGATGGGAGGAGGGGATGGAGTCTCACGGCTATTATTTTCGTGAAGATCTTGTATGAAGAGTTGCACAAAGATATTGGCCAAAACCTGGAGAATGAGGTGGGTCAATTTTCTTTGGGAATGAGGGAAAGGAAGGTAGAATTGGTAAAGCCTCCCATCTTCTCTTTCCTTTGTATTCCCCTCAGCATTTTTGCAAGGTCTTTTTTTATCAGCTGCCAATAATCCCTGTAAAAGTTGATGGGAAATCCATCTGGCCCAGGTGACTTGTCTGGCTGCAAGGTCCAGATTTCTTTTCTAATCTCTTCCTCTTCGATGTCTCGATTTAGGCTTTCATTTATTTCCTGAGTTATGCCTTTGGGAAGATATTTCAGCAAATCAGAGTAATCTATTTCTTCTTGGGCTTCAGTAAGAAGGCTCCTAAAATGAGAGGAGGTTGCCCTCTTGATGTCTTCTTGGTTATTGTAATGATTGCCTTCACTATCATTAATAGCACTAACGCTGTTCCTTGTCTTTCTAGCTGTAGCTTGCTTGTGGAAGTATGCTGTATTTTTATCTCCTTCTTTCAGCCATAGCTGTCGCGATTTGATCCTCCATTTTATCTATTCTTCTCTGCTGATGTGCATGAGCTGTCCCTGAATTTCCCATTCCTTGTTTTTGAGTTGTTGGGAGAGTCCTTGATCTTCTATTTGATTCTGGACTTCCTCCAAGTCTTGCTTTAATTTTTTTTTTTTAATTTTTCTGGCTCTTGATAGCTGGTTTTTTCCCATTCTTTGAGCGCTCTTCTTATACTCCTGATTTTTGTTTCCCAGATATGGCTGGGAGAACCTTCGACGTGCTGTTTCCAGGTGGCCTCTATAATTGCTTCAGCTGAAGAGTTGTGTCTCCATAGCGGATTGTATTTGAATGGGATTGGCCCCATATGGAGGTGGGGTTCCATCGTGAGGAGAATGGGGTAGTGATCAGAAGCTGTGGAGCTGAGAATATTGGTGTGTCCAGCTGCAAAGGAAGAGAGAAGGGAGATATTGACCAAAAATCTGTCCAAGCGTTCCATAATGTTGCCTGGTCCCAGCCTTCGATTGCTCCATGTGTATTTTCGGTTTTTTGGAATGATGTCCACCATTTCATGCTCTTGCATTATTTCCTCCAGCTGACTTCTGAAGGGATCGTGCATGAAGTTGCCTCCTCTTTTTTCATTCGCATGGAGGATTAAATTGAAATCTCCAACTATTATGATGTTTGAAGTTTGTTCGCTATCTATACTTTCTTTTAATTCCTTCCAGCACAGCTCCTTTTCTCTATAATGATTGGGAATGTAGACATTGTATATGATGAATTCACAATTCTCATCTTTGCTGTTCAGATTGGTCCTTATCCAATTTTGGTTGTATATGATTGAATCACAGTCCCAATGTTGGCTGTTCCACATGGTTACTATTCCTCCTGATGCTCCTCTGGAGCTGCTAATGACGCCTGAGAAGTGCCTTTGGGCGTCTATGATTTTCTGCATTTCATATTGGTTTTGTTTGGTCTCTTGTATCAACAGGATTTCAGGTCTTTCATTATGAAGGTGGTCTCTTAAGGCAGTTATTTTGGAGGGGTGCCCAAGCCCTTGCTATTCCAGGAGAGAATTTTCATCATGGGGCGTTGGTGCTCGCCTCTCGAAGTCTTTCCCTACTGTTTCCTTTTCCTGATGTCCTGTCATGAAGGATTCCATAGGGGTTTGGAATCCAAGGGCAATGTCCTTTTGAGTGCTTTCTTCTCGATGCTGGTTAGCTGATTTCCTACCTGGGCCAGGCTTCTTGTGGAGATCGCTTGAAGTGCCAATTTCTTTTGAGGAGCTTCTGGTGGTTCTGGGGGGAGGAGCCTCTGTGGAAGGCTGGGAGACGATCGAAGAGATCAGGGGTGGGTCAGGCAGATCTAACGGGGGCTGATCAGTCAGTGGGTTTTCTGATGCAAGAATCAAGAAAGGGTTGGAGGATGATGGAATGGGCGGATCCTGGGATGGGCCCGGAGGGTTAGATGAGGGAGAAATGGGGCGCTGAGAGGAGGAACCAGGCATATCAGAAGATGATTCAGGTTTAGATGGAGGGGTTGCTTTCTTTTTTTTTACAGTCTCCCATTGTCCTCCTTGATCTTCAGTTTCCAGATTAGTTACCTTAGTACATCTATTGGCAAAGTGCCCATATTCATGACATACCTTGCATTTGAAGGGAATCTGCTCATAGTCCAGCTGTTGTATGTAGCTCCAGTCATCCACCTTGAGCTTGATGGCTTCCGACAATCCTTTTCCGAGACCCACTTCCACACAGATCCTTGCGCATGCCTGCATGTTGTCCTTAGGTTTGCTTCTGTCGATGTATTTCCCAACCACGTTTACGATTGCTTTGACCGAGTCATCTCCCCAGCAATGCAAGGGCAGATGAGGAAGACGGACCCATACTGGGACTACGTTGGGGATGTCCAGTTCTGGGTCGAAGTCAGGAGTCCACTTGTTAAGGTAAAGCCCTCGGGAATCCATGAAGTAGGGGCCATTTCTGAATATGAGATCCTTATCTGCTTTGGATTCAAAATGAAAGGTGTAATAACCTTTGCCACAGAAACGTATTGAGATTTTCCCTTGGATTTTATCAGACCAGTTTCGCTCCACCCATCTTTGTACTGTTCTTGGTGAGGGCCATAGACCCATGAATTGTCCTATAAGTCCTTTTTCTACTAGAGATAATGCTGCCATTCGAGGAAGGGATGGTGGCAGCTGGACTTCCTGGAGAATATCTAGTTTCTTGACAAATTTTGATGTTGCAGGTTTGGGGCGAGGAGGGGGAAGGGACTTCACCAGATCTGAGAAGGCTTTCTCAGAGTCCCCCTGGGATGGGTCTGGATGGGCCATGGCAGCGGCCAAGGCCCAGATTGGGCAGGCCTCAAGGCCGAAGCTGAGGGACGCCGGCGCTGTCTCTGCTGCTCGCCTAGGTTGCGCTCCCGCTGCTGCTCACGCACGCTCCTCCACCAGCAGTTGCATCTGGTTGCTGAACACAAATTGTTTTCATCTGGACTTAACTTAGTTAACTAAGCTAACTAATTACAATTCAAAGTACAACTCATCCTGATCTCCTTTAATCAAGGGATAACTTCATCAATCAATGGAGAAACTGTTGCATGTCTTCACATAGACTTCATGTTTGATTTTCTACAACTAATTAACTCAAGATGAATTGATTAATTATTTTACAAACAACTGCTAAGATCAAATTTTAATTTTGCTTCTCAATTTTAGTTCAGGGACTAACTAAAATTGGAATCTATCCCGAAATACTATTTGTAGCAATGCAATTTTTTGCATTTCCATTTTTCATTCCTTGATTTTATGTCCAACACTGGTACCTGAAATGATATTTATAGCATTTATATTTTTAGCATTTCTTGTTGCCATTTTCAACACTCCCTCTCAACAAGAAAGGCATTCAACTCGAACCTAATCCTGAACCTTTGGAATGTTCTGCATGCAACACTTCTCCCAAGTGCTGTTGCTCCAGAAACTCTAGAAACAAAAAATTTCCTAACTGACCTCCCTGTTGGGCTAGAAACATCCTCTGATGTTGAAGCTTCCTCTGCCATTGACAAGTGCTCCCACTGTGACCTCTGAGCTGCTGCAACACTCCATGCATCTCACACCATTGTGCACCTCTCTGTGTCATCCTGCACTGGTGCAACACTCCTGTGTCTCTCACATTGGTGCAGCCTACTAGCTCCGCGTTGTCTTGGTACTCCTACACTGTAGCTCTCTCTACCGCTCCATCCACATCCATCTCTACCACTCAACCAGTCCTGCTACTCGTCATCAGGGCTCCTATAGCAAGTTCTAGTCAAAGAGGTTGGGTACCTCAATGATCCTGCCCCTATTCCAGGCTTATTGGGACTGTCACTCCACATCACCCCACCTCCTACCTGGAGGTATGGATGCATGTGATCCCTCTGCCCACTTGGCTCTAAATCCCCCCCTAATAGAGGTCTTTGCATGAGCCGATGCCTCCACTTGGTCTCCTCTTGGCTTCTCTAGTTGTGGCTGCTCCACAACCTCCTGAAGCTGCTTCACCATTTGTGGCTCCTCCATTAACTCAAGATGAATTGATTAATTATTTTACAAACAACTGCTAAGATCAAATTTTAATTTTGCTTCTCAATTTTAGTTCAGGGACTAACTAAAATTGGAATCTATCCCGAAATACTATTTATAGCAATGCTATTTTTTGCATTTCCATTTTTCATTCCTTGATTTTATGTCCAACACTAGTACCTGAAATGATATTTATAGCATTTATATTTTTAGCATTTCTTGTTGCCATTTTCAACACTCCCTCTCAACAAGAAAGGCATTCAACTCGAACCTAATCCTGAACCTTTGGAATGTTCTGCATGCAACACTTCTCCCAAGTGCTGTTGCTCCAGAAACTCTAGAAACAAAAAATTTCCTAACTGACCTCCCTGTTGGGCTAGAAACATCCTCTGATGTTGAAGCTTCCTCTGCCATTGACAAGTGCTCCCACTGTGACCTCTGAGCTGCTGCAACACTCCATGCATCTCACACCATTGTGCACCTCTCTGTGTCATCTTGCACTGGTGCAACACTCCTGTGTCTCTCACATTGTTGCAGCCTACTAGCTCCGCGTTGTCTTGGGACTCCTACACTGTAGCTCTCTCTACCGCTCCATCCACATCCATCTCTACCACTCAACCAGTCCTGCTACTCGTCATCAGGGCTCCTATAGCAAGTTCTAGTCAAAGAGGTTGGGTACCTCAATGATCCTGCCCCTATTCCAGGCTTATTGGGACTGTCACTCCACATCACCCCACCTCCTACCTGGAGGTATGGATGCATGTGATCCCTCTGCCCACTTGGCTCTAAATTCCCCCCTAATAGAGGTCTTTGCATGAGCGGATGCCTCCACTTGGTCTCCTCTTGGCTTCTCTAGTTGTGGCTGCTCCACAACCTCCTGAAGCTGCTTCACCATTTGTGGCTCCTCCATAATTTGGCTGAGAATTCTTCTGGCATTGCATGTTAAGAGGTGATGTATTCTTCCTCTCAACCACCAAGTCTCCAAAAGTTGCCTTGCTCCTCAAGGCTTTGCATGCATCTTGAACCTCAAGAGCATACAGGTTCTTGACTTGTGAACCAATTTGCTTCACCTGTCTTGTGGTGATGTGTCTAAGGAAAACCTTTCCCTTACTGAAGACTACATCATAGCCTTTGTCTTCCAGCATTGCGATCGATACCAAGTTTTTCTTTAGTCCTGGCATATACTTCACATTTGTCAAGGTAATGCGAGCTCTATGCTCCCTCTGAAAAACAACTGTGCCTACTCCTGAGACACTATACTTTTCATCATTACCCATCGCTATGAGTATCTAGAGATCTTTCTCCTCCAAGGTACTAAACAAACTCTTACCACCGGTCATGTGAAATGAAGCTCCACTATCAAGAAACCAACCACATCCCACCATGGATGAAACCATGCATGCGAAGAGGGTGAAATCCAACTCTAATTGTGAGGCCAATGCCTCACCTTCAGATCCTTCCTTGGATCCCATCTTGGATTTCTTCAATGGACAATTTGTTGCAAAATGGCCCACCTCATGACAATGAAATCATTTCACTTTCGATTTGTCAACTTCTGCCCACCATAAGAAGAACTCGATTTGGAATGAGAATCCTTCTCCTTCCCTTTCTTTTCGTTACTGGCTAAGGCACAATTTTATTCATCCTCCTTGGATGAAGAACCATCTTTGGTGTTTCTCCTTATCTCCTCCTGCATTAGATCTAACCAAAGTCGTTCCCAATATGGCAATCTCTCTCTTCCATTTACCGAGTCTTGGTAGCTATTCTAGCTCTTAGGAAGACTGAGGAGAGAAAGACTCACCATGTCATCATCGACTGCCATGATCCCTACACTTCCAAGCTCATGTAGGTGGTGAGATTGTTTAGATATGTAGAGATCCTGTCGCCCTTTTCACACTTGATTTTCTGAAGCTTGTCTTTTAGTGCTAACTTCCTCTGATCGCTACTATTTTGATATAGATCTTTCAATGTTTTCCACATTGAAAATGGTGTCTCCTTCCCATGGAGGCTCGAGACAATGTAGTCTCGAACTCCCTCCAGGAGGATTCTCCTTGCTCTAGCCACACATTTCTTCCATTCCACCAATTCTGTAGCATTAGCCACTACTGGCTTGGGGACTTCTTGATCAATGAAGTCCTTTAGACTGTTGTCCTCTAATACCGCTTCCATGTGGTCCTTCCAGGTTATATAATTTGAGCCACCATCAAGGGCATACTCGAGTCTTAAACCGTTGAATTCCATTGGTGAAATTTGAGATGTGATAAGAATTCAAATTCTATAATCAGGAACTTCAAACTTCGAACTTCTCCCTTCTTTGTATACTGTTCTTCACTTTGATCACCTTTGCTCCAATACCATGTAGAAATTCCCACTGTAGATCACCAGATAATGCAATATACTAAAGTACAATACTAGATCTACTTCTATAATCAAACTTTACAGAAGCTTAATCAATTTGAGCTAGATCAATCAGAACACATATAACAAAGAAGAAGAAATCATACACATGAAACATAAAAGAATACTCTGGGGAAAGCCTCAACTAAAAACTGTTGGCATTATGGTTCTAGTATGATTATATGTTTAAGATATTGTACTTGATGGCAACACCCATGGCATGGCTCTCATTTTTGATGAACAATAAAGAAGTACGCAGGAGAACAGTTCAGGAGGTGCGTACCCGCAGCCATACCGTGCAGGGACCGCGTCCAAATACGCGGGTCACCCATTCATGGGGTGCGTACCCCAGTGCACACATTCCAAGGCAGTCAAGCGGCGCCCACCCGTGGGTTTTCTCAGTGGTATTTAGCCAACAGTATTGGGTTATCATGGTTTTGGCCCGCGGTATTGATTATTTTATTATTATTATTGAGCCCCATGATCCTTGATTTGAGGAAGAGCTAGCCTATATAAAGCAAAGGAGATCATTTGGCTTGTGTATCTTTCGTGTCTTTGAATATCTTAAGATCTGATCTATTGGGTTCTCGGTTCTTAAAAAGATTGATTTATAAAGGAGAAGTCAGAAGCGAATTGGCGAAGGGTGATCTCTTGAGCACAAGTTCAGATCTGAGCATCTGAGGTTATTTCAGCCCTAGTCCAAGGTACGCAGAGGCGCCGAAGGTTCAGTGCGCAGGTACGCAGAGGCGCCGAAGGTTAAGTGCGTGGGTACGCAGAGGCGCCGAAGGCTATGTGCGTGGGTACGCAGAAGTGGAGAAAGTCTCAGTGCGTAGGTACGCAGGGAGCCATTGGTTCAGGTGCGTGCTTTCTGAGAAGCACGCGGCGCGATTATTCTTCTGGGTGCGTACTTTCTGAGAAGTACGCGGCGCGA
>APFE031648836.1:38353-74094 GCA_000404065.3 Pinus taeda | reverse complement strand
AGAGAAGAAACTTCATCTAGTGAAGATATTCTGAAGGATTCATTTTTTAGAAAAATAAACCTAAAGTTAGCTTGATCACATCAATAGAAGGGACTCCATGAGTGATCATTGATCTTGGAGATCCAGAAGTTTCTACATCAGTAGGAGTCAGTACTTCAACCACTCCTCCCATAGTTAGTGCTTCAACTACTCCTCCTACAACTTCACCTACCAGAAAGCCTTAGAAATTATTCAATCAACATGAACTAGCACATCAGATGATTCAAATATATTTTCAAGGCTCCTAGAAATTAAGCAAAAAAATGAGACTTTAAAGTCCAATGTATACAATCAGTTTTGGAAGAAAACTTCAACCACTCAACTTAGACTCCTTTATGCTTTTGACAGTGAGAAGGGAAGAATGCAAAAGGCTTTCTTACAAGCCCACATTCATTTTCCTAAATCACCATATGATTACAAGAAGATCATGTTTTCATTTGACAATATCCAAATCCATCCAATTGACTAGATGGACATGCACAGAAAAACTGGTGAGATGTTATTTTCTGCCATGACAACTACAACCATGCCTCTTTCTAAACTTAGGACTGCTCTATCAAATTTTTAGTCCCAACTTAAGTTAGGAAAAATATTCTCTCTAGCTAAGGACAATAGGATAAAATCACTAGAGGATTTTTTTATTAAAGTGGGATATGATCCCAAGGATGCAAAATATGTAGAACTACTTCTTAAGAAGAAAGATGCAGGCATTGTTGCATTGAAGAAACAGTTGAAGTTTCCTTCAACAGAGGATCCCCTGACCAAGGATACAACAGAAAGTGAACAAAAAAAGTAGGATATGATCAAGTTGATCATTGAGAAGAATATACAGTTAAAGAAGATGGAAGAATAGATTGAAGAGCTATTGAAGGAGAAGGAAACAACACAATTTACCATGGTTCCCATTACAACAGTCCCAATAGAAGTTGCAGGTACAAAGCCTACTTCCTCATCTGCAACCATTGAGTCTACATAAAAAACAACTGACCCAGCCAGATTAGAATAGGAACTGTCAATCCAGAAGAAGGAAAACTAGAAGCTACTTCAGAAATTCAAAATCTGGAATTGCAGAAAGTGCAAAATGATACTAAGTATATGGAAGTAATGCATAAGACTCACAAATTAGAGCTTAAAATCCAGAAGTTGGAGAGTGAGTCACTAATGGCAGACACTTTGGCCCATGTCAAGGAGAGTATCTAGATAAAAATTAGTCAATCTGTGATAGATGTATGGCCATCCAAACAAATTATTTTTGAGCAGCAGAAACTCATCACTAGGTGCAGAGCAGTCATTGAAGAGCAAAAGTAGCCTTGAAGACCAAGCCAGTAGAAGCCACAAATATGATCAAGGTTCTGAATTCTAAGAGCAAAGAGGAATTAGAAGAAATAAACATCTCTAACAAAACAACCACCATTTTAGAGATCAAAAAGGTATTACAGAAAAGGAATTTGATCAATTAATTGGAAACTAAGTGCCAAACCCTGGAGATTTTTTTCAAGAGATTTCGTTCCAAATTTAATGTTTTGAATCATAAATAATTGCCAGGATTATTAGGTTTAAATGATAAGTTTATTAGATTAGATGATTATTGCAAGTAATTATATGCTATTGCTGTAGACAGAGCCAAATTTGTAGGAGTGAAAGGATAGATAACAGGGAGGGCTTTCCTAGAAGCCTTCGAATATGATTTAACCATATTACATGAAATCAAGCACTTGTTTCTCACCAAGCCTAATTTCAAAAGAAACACAGAGTTTGATGAAACATTTAGAAAATGGTAATGGTAGAAATCCCAAATGAACAAAAATGGGATCATTGGTGTGAAACAATTGAGTAATTCCTCATTATGACATCAAAAGAACTTATCAGTATTTTCAGTACAGCTCATCAGTGTTTTTAGGCCTGATCTTTAACAAATTCCAAAAGAATAGAGCCACATCTTCAACAGTTTTTCGGTTCCTATTATATTGTTCTATTTTTGTAATTTTGTACTATTTTGGTATTCTATTCCAAACAGATTGTAGATATTTTGTAAAATTTTGTATAAATAACTCCGCCTTTGAGTTATTAAAGGTTGAAGCCTTGAACAAGTTATCAAGCATATTTGTACTAAGCTGGAGAATTTTGAGATAATAAAATATTCTGGATTTGCCTCATATGGTATGTCTCTCAGTGAATTGTATTTCATCTTGTCTAGTCATTATGTTCTCTTCATATAAATTAATTCTTTTGCAGTCATCTGATTTAAAATTGAATTTAATATCAGTTTCATTTTGAATCCTTTGTGAAGTTGTAATTTAAATAAGAGATTAATTTACAAAACTATTTGTTACTATAAATTCCTCTTTGAAAATATATTACACTAGATCTCTGTAATAGTTTGATTATATTTTGTTGATTAAGAAAGCACTGTTTTCTTAATTTCTTCTTGTAAATGGTTAAATATTAAGTTTGAATATCAAATCAATTATACCGCACCATACTCTACTTCTCAATCACATTAAAATCAAACTAACCATGTGCAGTTAAAGAACAACCTTTCATTTTATGAAAAATTTGTCTGAGTTTAAAGCACCTGTTTATAAATAGTTCACTGGTCATCCAATCACTCAAAACAACAAAACATTATAAATTCTTTGGCATAACTAATTGAATTTAGCTTATCTCAAAGGTACAACATCATATTGGTGTCATTGCCATGGATCGAAGGATTGAAAGCTAAATTTTCCCTAGGGCAATGATTCTCCCCTTCCTTTAAGGTGAATAAAGGATAAGGATATAGGTCAAAATATTTTACCTAGTGATTCCACTGGTCCAAGATGGCTCCTTTTAAGCATACTAGATCACGTTCTGATTCTGATATTGTTAACCCTCTACCAAATCGAAAAAGACTTATTAGGGGAGCCTATTCTAGGACAAGACATAGAACCCCTTCTTCTTCTTTAGCTTTAGACCCTGAAGACATTTGATATGTAGATACTTTTTCATTTATGCCATCCCATCCTCATTGGACTGAATTACCTCTTAGGGTTTCTAAACTCCATTCCATAGGAGTAGATCTTCCATCATCATTTTTAATACAACCACTTGAGTCATATCAAGTCCCATCCATTACTATCAAATCACCTTCATCTGAGGAAGAATTGGGTTTACATTTACCTGAATTCCAGCCTACAGACTTCATTTCTTCAACTTCTTATTCTATTCCATCAACCTATACTAATCTTGAAGAAACATTTTCTGTCTATTCAAATCTTTTGTTTGATAATAAGGAAGAATTTCCACCAGGAGTTCAGAAGTTGGTTATTAAAACCCCTTTGAAATCCTCAAGGAGGTCTCCTCCCTCTTTCTCTCCTCCACATACTAATACCCCTACTGATTCATCTCCATCCCCTCCATATTCATAATATTCCTCTTCCTCATCATCATCCACTTAGTCACCCCAAATTCCTCCCACTATTATGGATTTTCGACCCATTGTGCAAGCAAGGTATGTTGTTCTAGTTCTCCATGCAAACTTGTCAAATTTTCCTAGTGGATATCTAAAACATCTACCAAGATGTAATGGAGAAACAGGTCCCTCAGTAGAGGATCATCTATCATCTTTCCTAGATTTTGCTGACAATATGAACATAGAACAAGAAGTTGTTTATATGAGATTATTTGTGCAATGTTTAGAAGGAAATGTTAGGATCTGGTTTAGGCAACTTAGGGCTGACTCTATTAGAACACGGAATGAACTCATAACAATATTTAAAAACAAATGGGGGGTAAAGAAAAGATTTCATATTACTTATTATTTATAATTATAACAATTATAAACTCATTAATTTATAATTATTATAAATTATTACTATTATAAATTATTAAATTATTATGAAAAATTATTACATTACTATTTAGTATAACTATTAATTTATCATCATAAAATAAAAATTATAGGGAATTTAGATAAAAATAAAAAACCTAATTTAATAAAAAACTTAAAAATTTGGATAATATTAATTATTAAACAATAAACCTTCATTTTTCCTTAAATCATAACAACTCACCTCATAACTATTTAAACTTGCCTTTTAGCTCTTCTACTATCAACATTTAGAAATAGTCCTGATGATGGATCCCTGTTAGGATTTGAAGCGTTGATAGAATATGGGTATTACTTTGGGTTCTCTGGTTACTAACTCAGAAAAGAAATATCATGTTTAATTTCTAACTAAATTTGAAGAGTTAAAGAGAAACCTTGGTGGACTAGTTGTTGAATTCATCAAAAGATTTAACAAACTCTATCATAAAATGCCTCTTGGTTGTAAACCATCAGTAGCAGTTGCAAAAGTTAGGTTTTCCAAAGAATTTGAAGATGACTTTACAGTCATGATAAGGGAAAGGGTATCTAATACATTAGAAGACATGCAGACAAATGCTACAGAGGTAGAAGCTAATAGGCATTCTTCTAGAAAACTTAAATCTAAATTAGAGAAAGAAGAAAGAAAACTAAAAGCTAGGGTTGATGACTCATATTCTTCCAAATCTAAACT
This sequence comes from Pinus taeda, assembly GCA_000404065.3. NCBI lineage: Eukaryota > Viridiplantae > Streptophyta > Pinopsida > Pinales > Pinaceae > Pinus > Pinus taeda. Next base: position 69,517 of record APFE031648836.1, on the reverse strand, counting down.
TGAAGATTAGAAAATTGATGAAATTACATCTTTACTTAGAAATCTTTTTAATAGGATTTCTAAAATTGAAACACAACCTAGAATTGCTCAGCAAACTACTGTCAGACCTCAAGCTCAAACACAATTCTCAAGAAGTCCTCAAATGCAGATTCTTTGGAGACCAAGTTCATGTCAAAATGTCAACCACCCTTTTTGATTGATGATCAACAACCACAATATATAGGCCCTTTAATCATTTAATATATCAATAATATTGATTCTTCAATAGTACAAATGGCAATAGTTCCTTCATATTCACCTCAGCCTTTTGAACAAGAACAAGAAGATGCTCAAATTTCAAAATACCAAGCATTCTCTAAATTTATAATTGCAGAATTAAATAAGAGGTATGATCTATGACCAAGATCAGGTCCTAGTAGACCTTCAAAATATACCACTATAATTCAACCTATAGTAAAATCCATTCAAACACAAACTCCAACACCTCAGACTACAGAGTCATCCACTAAAACCTTTTCATCTTACAAGACCATTTTGAAAACTTTCAATATTGAAAAGGAATTGGAAAGGGTGAAGATCCCTATCCCTTTAGTTGAACTTTTCACAAACCTTGGTTATAAAAATCAAGTGTCTAAATGGATACAATCCTCTAGTGTAGATGCTGAGGAAGATGTTATTAGTTTGCAGGATGGAAAACCCTCAGTAGTGTTTGGCCCTAGCTCTGATATCACTGATGAAATCGTTCCACCGTTTTATGTAACTTTAAAGGTTCATGAGTTTCTTTTGTATAATTTCATGATGGACTTTGGAGCTTCTCATAACCTTATGCCAAAGGTAATTATGAACCAGATTCAGTTACAAGTTACTTGTTCTTATCATGATCTTTACACCTTTTATTCAAAGAAAGTACCATGCCTAGGATTGATCAAAGACCTAGTTGTGACCTTATCTCAAATACTTGTCAAGTGTATAGTTTTAGACATAATTGTCACTGATATTCTTGCCAAGTTTGGCATGCTCCTATCTAGGTCATGTTGTGCTAAACATGGAGGATCACTGCAGATGGACATGTCTTTCGCTACTATTCTAGTATATGGAGGTGAAAATTCAAGGTTATACAGGGAAGTCATATTCCTTCACACTGTTTGTAGGTTTGATGAAGCAAAAACCCATCCTATATATGCAGTAGATCAAGATTTTGGTTTCTTTTAGTTATCTTCACAAAATTCATCAACCACTCAACTTGCCATTGAAAATATAGTTTTCAAACTTAAAATTGTAGAATAAGATATCTAGAAACTTTATTTTGATGGGTCTTGCTCATAGGAAGGAGTAGGAGAAGGAATTGTTTTAATTTCACCAAATAAAGAAAACATAACTCATTCATGTAAACTTGAATTTGAGGTCACCAACAATGTGGCTGAGTATGAGGCTTTTATTCTTGGCCTTGAGCTAGCTAAGAGTCTAAAGTTTCAAAACTTGAGTGTCTTTTCTAATTCCGCGCTAATAGTTAAGCAGGTTAGAACTCTTTTTCAAACAAAAGACCCAAGGCTTAGGTACTATAGAAATGATGCTTGGGATACAATTGAAAATTTCTTTCAGTGATTTAACATAACTGCTATTCCCAGGGATGAAAACATGCATGCTGACTCACTAGCTATCTCAACAAGCTCTTTCAAAATCCCCGAGCCAGTATTGTTAGAGTACCAAATTCAAGTCAAGTATAGACCATCAATTTCTGATAACCTCAAACACTAGCATATTTTTGAGGATGATGAACAATTAAAATCTTTCCTTCAAGTCATTGATGAATTTTCAAATATGCAAATTGAAGAAGATTAAAGAGATGTTCAGGAATCAAATCACCAAAGTCCAAAAACTTCATTCAGTCCTAAAATTTTTGATCATGATATCATCCAATTATCTAATAATTTTACTCCTAAAGGATTAGTTCCGTCTAAAAGAATATTTGATAATAATGATGTCTCTAAAAACCCTTTGTTTAACTCACCTGAAGAAGAAATCAAAGAATGCAATATTGGGACTTTTAATGATGTCAGAAATGTTAAATTGTCATTAACTTTACCTTTGGATGTAAAACCAAATACTTGAATCTTCTTAAAAACTACAAAGATGTTTTTTCCGAGTCTTCTAATGATTTAAAAACTTATGATACATCTTTGATTGAGCATAAGATTCTTTTGAGACATAAGCAAAACCCTTTCAATAAAAACTAAGAAGAATCAATCCCATACTACTTCCAACCATTGAGAAAGAGCTTAAAAAGCTACTTGATGCTCATACCATAGTACCTTTAAGGTATTCTATTTGGGTAGCCAACCTCATTCCTATCAGAAAGAAAAATGGTGAGATTAGGCTATGTGTAGACTTCCGAAATCTCAACAAATCATCTTTAAAGGATAACTATCCATTGCCCAAAATGGATCATATACTCCATAAAGTTTTAGGTGTAAATAGGATTTCTATGCTATATGGATTTCCCGGTTACAACCAGATCATGGTAAGTCAAGCTGACCAAGACAAAATTGCTTTCACCACTCCTTGAGGTACATTTATGTATGTTAGAATTCCATTTGGATTGACAAATGCCAGATCCACTCTTCAGAGAGTTATGGATCTAGCATTTGTAGGTAAAACATCTGAATTTACTATTATTTATTTAGATGATTTAACTGTTTTCTCTGATTCTGATGAAAATCATTTAAAACACTTGAGCAAAGCTTTTGATAGGTGCAGAAAATTTGGCATATCCATCAATTCGAAGAAATCTTTATTTGTTGTAAATGAAGGAAAATTATTAGGGCATATAATCTCCAAGGAGGGAGTTATAATTGACCCAAAGCGAGTTTCAACTATTCAGACCCTATCTCTACCAAGGAATAAGAAAGAGATACAAACCTTCCTTATAAAGATTAATTTTCTCAGAAGGTTCATCCCTAATTATGCAGAGATAGTTAAGGATATAACTGATATTCTAAAGAAAAACAATGAAGTGAAATGGATAGTTCCTGCTAGATATGTTTTTTATAAGATCAAAAAGGATATATCTAAAGCTCCTACATTAGCCAGTCCTAATTATTCTTCACCTTTTAGCATATTTTCTTTTGCATCCGAGACAACCTTAGCTGTTGTACTTTTATAGAAGACAAATGGTGATGACCAGCCTATAGCCTTCTTTTCCAAAGTTATGAGGGATGTTGAACTTAGGTATGATATTATTGAAAAGCAAGCTTATGCCTTAATTCAAGCCCTCAAAGCCCTTAGAACCTATGTCCTACATTCACACATTATAGCTTATGTCCCTAATCATGCTGTTAAGTCTATTTTGATCCATCCTAATACTGATGGAAGAAGAGGGAGATGGATTGCCAAAATCCTTGAATTTGAGCTTCAAATTAATACCACAAAGGTAGTAAAAGGCTAAGGCCTTGCCAAATTGTTAGCTGAATCCAACTGTAAAGTATTGGGGATAAATCTGGTTTCCACAATTTCATCAGGGGAGAATCCATAAGAACCTTCCTTAATATTAGTGGAGAATCCACAAGAGCCTTCCTTAATATCTGGGGAGAATCCACAAGAACCTCCTCCTCTTATAGAAGGGGAGAACCCATAAGAACCTATTTCTTTAGATCAAGCCATTCTTGTTCACATAGATCAGAAATATCTACTCTCTAATTGGTACTCTAATATTGTGCAGTTTCTTAGGAATTTTCAATGTCCAGCTAATCTTGACTTGAAGTAGTGCAAACCCTAAAGCTTAAAGTAGTAAAATACTGCATTATCAATGCTAATATATACTAGAAAGACCCTCTTAATATCCTTCTTCTTTGTTTAAATAAAAATGAAACAGAGGGAATTATAGATTAGTTCCATGTAGGGTTTTGTGGTGGACACTGTGCCTGGAGAGCAATAGCCTACAAAATTTTAAAAGCATGTTTTTACTGGCCCACACGTTTTAAAGAAGTTGGAGTGAGAGTAAGAAGTTGCATACCATGCCAATTATTTGCAGGGAAATAGAAACTGTCAGCACTTCCTTTGGTTCTAGTATTAGTTCATGCTCCTTTTCTATAATGGGGGTTAGACTTTATAGGGGAAATTCATCCACAATCAAGTAATTGACACAACTAAATTTTAATTGCTACAGACTATTTTACCGAATGGGTAGAAGCCATACCTATTAAAAATGCAACTAATGTTGTTGTGATTAAATTCCTTGAAGAAAATATCCTATCAAGATTTGGATGTCCTCAACATATTTTTACAGATAATGCAACAACTTTCAACATTGTTAAAATGATTGAGTTTTTTCAAAAGTATTTAATCCTATTACACCATTCTACACCACACTATCCACAAGCTAATGGGCTAGCAGAATCCTCCTACAAGAGCTTAGTTAAGGTCATTAAGAAGATTCTTGAAGACCATAAAAAGAGTTGGGACAACCACCTAATCCAAGCAATTTGGGAAAATAGAGTTTCTCCTAAGAGATCAACATGCAAGTATCCTTTCTAATTAGTTTATGGCAAGGAATCAGTTTTTCCTACTCATTTAGCTTTACCTGTTATGAGATTCCTTCAGGAATCCTATGAAGAAAAAGATGATTTCTCAAGAAGGATTAATCAAATTATTGATTTGAATGAAGACAAGGATGAAATTCAGTACAAGCTAAGGAAATACCAGAATAATATGAAAGAACTATTTGACAGAAAGGCTAGAGAAAGAAATTTCAAGAAAGGTGACCTAGTGCTTAGATGGATACAAGGAGAGAAGATAAAGGTAAGCATGCAAAATTTGACAACCTTTGGTTTGGTCCATTTAGCATTGCAGAAGTCAAAAGGAACAATACATTTATCCTACAGAATTTGGAAGGATAGTATTCCTCATTTCCATTCAATGGGAAATACTTGAAACATTACATTTAGTATTAATTTTCCATCCATTCATTCATCATTTGTAAATATCTAGAGAGTTCATTTCATTTTGAAAAATTTACAAGTGAGTATCTATTTCAACAAAGACTCCATAGTGAGAGGAAAAGGTACTTGGACCTGCTTATTCTCTGCATCCCACAGGGGGAAGCAGTCCCCAACTGTAGCTGATTTTGTAACACAATTTTCTTTTGATAAGTTAGTAGATTAGTCAAAATTAATTTGAAAATGTTAAGTTAGGATATAGATGCAAAAGAAAGAAAAGTTAAAATGTTAGGCCAATTTAATGTTTTATAGGCATCCATATCAATAAAATGATAGGTGTTATCTGCCCTAAATAAAGAAGGCAAAAGAAAAATAAAATGTTAGGGAAGCAAAAAGAAAATAATGGCTTCATTTCAAATTTTTATAAATGTAAAGGTTGTTAGTTAAAATGCGCCACATTAGAAAATGTCAAATTATGTTAATACATAATTAGTTCCTTAATCGGGATTAATTATTTGATTTAAAAGCTTTGGCATTTCAATTATATTGCAATGCATGAGTTTGATTTGACCCCAGAAATAAAGGACAAAAGGTCTTGTCGGTTTCAAATAACTAAGCCGTATGATCCGACAGTTGATCTACTCCCCACCCAAATCAACGACGGGGAGAGATTTCACACCACCGTCCACTATTTCACATTATCACAACGAGGAGTGGTCCGAAAAGTAGTTTCATGGCAGAGTCCCTGACCCTACATGTCACCCTCACATCTCTCTGCACCCCGCCGCAAACCACTCATGGTTTTCTCCACTAACAACTCTTTCACCTTGCTAAAAAGTTGTTATCCCTCCACTAATCTTGAATTGACACCTCAGCTATTCGTTAATTATTCCTCCCATCCATTACCTCTTTACATGCTTATCCCCCCATTCAACATACATTGTATCCATCCATTCCAGTCCTACTCCCTTACATTTAAAGCTGCTACAGTATCAACAAAATCATTACTCCTTTCCACACCTTATAAATAAAATGAAACCACCTCTTTTGTCATTTTCTTTTGATTATTCTCAAATTGTTTGTAGGTTTACATTATTGCAGAACTTCTTTCCTTTTGGTCAGTCTATAATTTATAATCATTTTTCTTCCTGTCTGCCACCATGTCCCCAAAGAAAAATCCCAGAAGCAGACCATAGAGGAGAGTATTGTTACCTCGCTCCATCCTGACCTTGACCATATCCCAATTGTTAATTCACTATTAAAAGTTGTAGAAGCCAAGTGTGAGTTTGATTTTCATGAACTACACTTGTGGCTTAAATAGAATCATCTTGACCTACAAGATCCAATTAGGTTTTGGGAGTCCCTGTTTCCTTTTTACATTTTCCCAAAGACACATGAATTCCCTGATCTTATTACCTGGTGTCAAGATAAGTATGACCCCATGAAAAGGCCAGTCATAGCTCAAAATGGAGACATTCTGATAACTATCTATGCTGAAACTATAAATGAAATGCTCTTAGTTCCTCGAATTGACTCCTTGACTCAATTCTCACTAGCAACACATATGGATATGTACCATAAGTTAACTTTCCCACGGAGAGCCCAAATATTCGAAATCTTTTTACTTGAGGATGAATAATTGCCAAAATGAAATCCACCTTATTCATCTGCAATGTTTCCTAAAGTCTCTAGACATTGCATTTCCCTTCTTTCCTATCTATTAGGATACCCTGATGACCAATCCATTGATGAGGTAACCCTTGGTTTCCTATCCATTTTCAATAAACACCAACAACTAGCTTTCATATATAATTACAGCCAATTCTTGGCTGATAATATACATGAGAAATTCATGAACTTCATTGTGTAGGGAATGTTCAATTACAGCTCTGTAATTGTTCACATGCTTCTTTTTCAACAAGGTGATCAATTACCAATTAAACTTAGCAAGCATGATCAACAAGAATTGAATCACTTAGTGATTCACTGGATAGAAATGGTCAGGGAAACTTCTACCACCTCATCATTTGTAGAATTTGTGGATGCATTCATACATCCTGTGGTATAGCTCCTTAATAGTCAGCCAAAGCCCATAATTGGGAATGAGATTAAAAGGACCCTACACCTAAGTGAACAAACCAAGACTGGTGACTGGTATTTATACCAGAACTACTGACTGAAATAAGAGTATATGGTTGTGAGCTTGCACCATACAAGCTACCTAAATATGTTCCTTTGAAAATATTTTCTATAGAATATATCAAGAAGATGATTCACATGGATGAACTACATTTTGTATTAGGTAAAAGAAAGTCTCAGTTCAAGCTCAAAGCACAGATTGGGTCATTTATTTGCAACACTAGATCAGCTGGTGCTGAGGTAGATGCATTATTAAAGAAGATGAATTCCCAGCCAAGTTTCACCTGGTCCTATGATCCTTTCATCATCATTTCTGCCTTAAGAGTTAGTTTTAAAATGAGTCCTTATAACCACACCCCCAAGCCATAAATTGAAAATTTTATGAATAAAGAAATATGGATTGATGGGACCCTTCAAGAAGAAGATGAGAAGGTTGTGTCTACTCCCATTGACTAGAATCCAGTTGCTCATAGTAAGCAACATAAAAGGATGAGAGATGAAACTTCATCCACTTAAGATGTTTTGAAAGGATTCATTTTTCAGAAAAAGAAACCTAAAGTCGACTTGATCACATCAACAAAGGAGACTCCACTAGTGATCGTTGATCTTGGAGATCCAGAAGTTTCTACATCACCAAGAGTTAGTACTTCAACCACTCCTGCCATAGTTAGTGCTTCAACTACTCCTCCTTGAACTTCACCTGCTAGAGAACCTTTAGAAATTATGTAGTCAACATGAACCATCACTTTGGATGATTCAAATATATTTTCAAGGTTACTAGAAATTAAGCATAAAAATGAGACTTTAATGTCCAATGTATACAGTCAGTTTTGGAAGCAAACTTCAACCTCTCAACATAGGCTCCTTTCTGCTTTTGATAGTGAGAAGGGAATAAAGCAAATGGATTTCTTACAAGCTTGGATTCATTTTCCCAAATCACCATATGATTATAAGAAGACTGTGTTTTCATTTGACACTAGTCAAATCCATCCAATTGACCAGATGGACATGCACATAAAAACTGGTGAGATATTATTTTCCACCATGGCAATTGTTGTAACATGATTAGTTTTGATTAAACTGCATGATCAAACAATTTTAAAATTTATGTATTTAGATTAGGGAATAAACTAAATCATTGGTCAAGTTTCATCGAAATTAACTGATATAATAGGTTTTAGTAGTTTAAAAATAATAAATGGGTCTGCAAGAGTAAATTCACCCTCAAAAATGTAAATTTAAGTTTTGATTTAATTAATCATGCATTTAAACATGATCAAATGATGTAATAAAGTCTAAATTGGAATTTTTTACCTATGATCGTGGATTGGCAAGACATCTTATCACTTTCACAAAAGTTTGGGCGCTTTTGCATGGTTAAGATCTTCCTCACCCAGATCAATGGCGGGGAGGACATTTCACACCCCCTCTGCCGAAAGATGTTAACGTAAGGGGGGTGTTCAAAAATCGGTTCCATGGTCGCTGGAATGTTACACAATAATTTGTCACTCTCTTGTGACTCTATGTTCCTGATCTCAGAGAACCCTAGTAGTGAGTATCGTGTTATAATTTCACCATGAAACCTAAGCTCTTGCATCCCTTGAAGTTTGAAGAAAGTAGCCTCCACTCCCTTCAGAACGTGTTCTTTCCTAGTGTCTCACCCGCATTGATGGCAAAAGTTTACACTGTGATCGGTGCCGATCAGTGCTAATGTTAGTCCAATACCTGTGACGGTCTACTTATGGAAAGTTATTATAAAAGGAAATAGAGTTTCACATCTAGAAACTTCTAGTGGAGATGTCTTGAATGTTCGTTTGGTTGGATAAGGGCTGAGAACTCCATATAAGGTTCTTTCCCCCTTAAAATTGGACCTTCCTAAGGAGATAAGACCTTCTTCCCCCCTTGAGTGGATCTCATTCTTATCCTCCTCTCCCTATATAAACCACTTCCTCTTACCCTTTTTGGTTACAATACACAAAATACAACACAGTGAAGCTGCAAAATTATGAAATCTTTAGCTTTTGATAGGACAAGATTAGTCGTAGATGACAAAAGGCTAGCCTTTGGTAGCTAAAGCATGAGGAGAGAGAGTTAGAGCTTGGAAGCCATTTCATGTCAAGCTAGATGAGGAAAAGAGTGTTAAAAAGGCATGTAGCAAGACTTCGATACGCAAAGGAGATCTCCAACATCAAGGCTTCGCTTGTATTTCTCTTTGAAGTTTATTTTAATACAACTAATGGTTTATTTTCTATCTCAGGTGTAATATTACATTTGAGAACTTAGAACTCCTTGACCTTTTAAGTAGATTGAATTCGATTTTATGCTATCGTGTTTGTTGTTGTCTCTTGCATGTTTGTTTCAGGTATTTGAATGAAAGGAATGAAAGGAAGTTGGAGCAAGGAATCAAGATCACCATCAAGTGGAGTAGCATTATAAGAGGTAGGTCCTCGTATTCGATTCTAATCCAAGGAAATTTACATTATATTGTCTTGTTTGTGGTTAGACCCACTCTCTTGGGCTAGAGGGATCATCTCTGTCTGAAGAGAGGATTTTCCTACTCCACATGCCCCCCCCAGTGTGGCAGCCTCCCATCATTTCACACCCCCTCCATTCAAAACAACTTACCCCCCTCCCCCCTCCTTCAAAATCCACTTATCTCCCCAACGTTTACACATCACTTCCCGCCAACGTTTATTTACCCCCAGTCACATCATCTTCCTTGCCACATCCCTTCTCCTCCTCCACTCCTATTCTGTTTCCACATTATTCTCCACTTCCTTACTGGAAACCATGTGCCTCCATGTCACCTCCTATCTCCACATCATATGCATGTCTCATGGTTAGTTAAAACTATGTTTTTTCCCTATACAACACAATAATGTCAAACATTTCTTAAAAAAACATGAGAACATATTTTGAGAAACTGAAAGAGGTTTTTGTTTCTAACATCCTTGTGTACAAAACATCTCTTAGTTTTCTAACAAATTTTATGATTTGGGAGATGCTAATGATTCTTTAAAGGCATATTTTCCAGCAATTTCCAGTGTCAATCACCTTTTTAAAGAGAATGTTGTGGATAATTAAAAATGAATTATTGTAAAATGGAGGAAATTTTTGTTCTTCAAATTCTAATCTACAAAACAATTGCTTAGTTTTGTAACAGAGGTTATGGCTTGGGAGATTCAGATGAATCTTTGTAGGCACGTTTTCCTGAATTTCCTCTTTTTAATCATTGTTTTCAAATGCATTTTCCTAGCAAGTGGAAATGAATTTTCAAAAATTGAAAGATTTTTTTTTTCCAACATCATCATTTACAAAAACCTCTCTTAGATTTCTAACAGATGTTATGGTTTGAGAGAAACAAAAGTATTAGAGGACCCTATTTTTCAGAATTTCAGGAGGAAAAAGCTCAAAGACAATTAGTGACTTGGAGGCCACCTCATCAAATATGAGTTGCAATCAACTTCGAATTTATTTTCTTTATCAACAGAATTCCTTAAGGATAGTACCATAACTCTTCAAATAGTTTTAGTTAATTTTATTTGTGTTCTATTTTTGTAATACAGTTTTTAGATATTTGTAATAGCTCTTGATATTTTTATCAAGATAATTTGTGAGGAAATTGTATAAATACTTTATCAATTGAAGTAATATGTGTGAAATTTTGATGCCAAGGCTCTTCACTTTGTAATAGCTTCTATTATAGGATTTCTAATGAAAGCCTTCTAGCTCCATTTTGATAGAATTTTGTGTTTTCTGGTGTTTCATATCTTATTTTTGCACATGTTCAAAGAATTTATATGAAGGTGTGGGTAAGTGTAGATTAAGTCTTAATCTCTTTAAAATCTCCTCTAAAATCATAACCTTTAGAAAGAGGTTAGCTTATTGGACTCTTTATATAATATAACTCCTCTTTCACTAGTTTTTACTTTATGCCTTGTGATAGCCATTAAAATATATTAGCTTATTGGACTATCTGTCCGAAATAGCTCCTCTTAGAATTGGTTTCATTTTGGCCTTCAGTTTCCTTTGAATATATTTTGTTGGGTTGTAGAAATCTTCTACATGCATCCAAATTTCCCTATTTGTTAATAATTTTCTCTGATTGCTTAATTATTAGGAATCTCCTTACATTCTTCTATCATAATCCTTGAAAAGCTAAGTTATTATGTCAGGTTAGAAGCTGACACACTCTGGAGGGACCCTATGAGAAAGGCCTTAAATCATGGATAGGGATAGTCATTGATTACCAGCCACCACCAATTAAAACCATAAATCCGACCGTTGTGCTTCAAAGGTTGTCATTAAGTGATAGGTGAACAACGTTAAATAAAGTCTTGTAAACACTGAGGGAGCCCCCTCTCGTTCAAGGGCTAGCTTGAACCTAAAGGTTGGTTGAGTTGGTTTCCTGATGTAGTTTTTACAGTGAAGGACTCCCTATGGGAAATAGGTACAACAACAACTACGACCATGTCTCTTTCTAAACTTAGGACTGCTCTATCAAATGTTTAGTCCCAACTTAAGTTAGAAAAAATCTCCTCTCTAGCTAAATACAATAGGATAAAATCACTAGAGGATTTTGTGATTAAAGTGGGATATGATCCGAAGGATGTAAAATATGCAGAACTACTTCTTAAGCAGAAATATGCAGACATTGTTGCATTGAAGAAACAATTGAAGTTGCCTTCAACAGAGGATCCCTTGACCAAGGATATGGCAGAAAATGAACAACAAAAGGAGGATATGCTCAAGCTAATCATTGAGTAGAATATACAGTTAAAGAAGATGGAAGAACAAATTGAAGAGCTATTAAAGGAGTGGGAAACAAAACAATCTTCCATGGTGCCCATTACATCAATCCCAATAGCAGTTGTAGGTACAGAGCCTACTTCTTCATCTGCAACCATTGAGTCTACATAAACAATAGCTGACCGAGCCAGATTAGCACAGGAACTGTCAATCCAGAAGCAGGAAAATCAAAAGCTACCTCAGAAATTTCAAAATCTGGAATCACAGAAAGGGAAAAATGATACTGAGTATCTGGAAGAAATGCAGAAGATTCACAAATTAGAGCTTAAAATCTAGAAGTTGGAGAGTGAGTCACTAATGGCGGACACTTTGGCCCATGCCAAGGAGAGTATCTGGACAAAAATCAGTCAATCTATGATAGATGTAGGGCCATCCATAGAGATTATTTTTTAGCAGTAAGAACTCATCACTAGGTGTAGAGTAGTGATTGAAGAGAAAAAATTACACTTGAAGACCATGCCAGAAGAAGCCATAGATATGATCAAGGTTTTGAATTCAAAGAGAAAAGAGGAATTAGAAGAAATAAACATCTCTGATAGAACAACCACCATTTTAGAGATCACAAAGGTATTACAGAAAAGGAATTTGATCAATCAATTGGAAAATAAGTGTCAAACCTCGAAGATTTTTGTCAAGAGATTTCCTTCCAAATTTAATGTTCTAAATCAGAAAGGATTGCCAGGATTATTAGGTTTAAATGATAAGTTGATTAGATTAGATGATTATTGCAAGGAATTATATGTTATTGTTGTAGACAGAGCCAAATTTGTAGGAGTGAAAGGATAGATAACAGGGAGGGCTTTCCTAGAAGCCTTGGAATATGATTTAACCATCTTACATGAAATCAAGCACTTGTTTCTCACCAAGCCTAATTTTGAAAGATATAATGAGGTTTATGAAACATTCAGGAAGATGGTAAATGTAGAAATCCCAAGTGAACAAAAATGGGATCATTGGTGTGAAACAATTGAGTAATTCCTTATTATGACATTAGAATAACTTATTAGTATTTTCAGGACAACTCATCAGTGTCTTCAGGCCTGGTCTTCAACAAATTCTAAAAGAATAGAGCCACATATTCAGTGGTTTTTTGGTTCCTATTATATTGTTCTAATTTTGTAATTTTGTACTATTTTGGTATTCTATTCCAAACAAATTGTAGATCTTTTGTAAAATTTTGTATAAATAACTCCTCCTTTGAGTTATTAAGGGTTGAACCCTTGAACAAGTTATCAAGTATATTTGTACTAAGTTAGAGCATTTTGAGATAATAAAAGATTCTGGATTTGCCTCATATGGTCTGTCTCTCAGTGAGTTGTATTTCATGTTGTCTATTCATTATGTTTTCTTCTTATAAATTAATTCTTTTGCAGTCATCTGAGTTAAAATTTAATTGAATATCAGTTTCATTTTGAATCCTTTGTGAAGTTGTAATTTAAATAAGAGATTAATTTACATAACTATTTGTTATTGTAAATTCCTCTTTGAACAAAAATTACACTAGATCTCTGTAATAGTTTGATTATAATTTGTTGATTAAGAAAGCACTGCTTTCTTAATTTCTTCATGTAAATGGTTAAATATTCAGTTTGAATATCAAATAAATTATACCTCTCCATACTCTACTTCTCCATCACATTAAAATCAAACTAGCCATGTGCAGTTAAACAACAATCTTTCAATTTGTCAAAAAGCTTTCTAAGTTTAAAGCACTTGTTTATAAATAGCTCATTGGTAATCCAATCACTCAAAACAAAAAAGCATTATAGATGCTTTGGCCTAACTAATTGACCTTAGGTTATCTAAAAGGTACAACAGGTCATATTTCTTCTTGTTTTCTTGGTGACTCATCAACAATTATAGGAAACCTTATAGGAGTTTGTGGATTTCCTTGTCTAATTCTAGTGCTCTTCCTAGTTCTGAATTACATTTGACTTAGTATTGATTGCTTCCTCTTGGGCTTGACAGGAGTTCCAAATGTAACTAAGGTTGCAACTACTTCTTGTTCATTGTCTTTTGTTCCTTGGGTTGGAGAAGTTTTCTCAAGTATTATTCTTTCTTCTCCTCCTCTCATCCTTTCTTCTCTACTTCTCCTTCCCCTGTCTCTGCTACCTCTTTCTATTCTTCCTTTGTTTCGTCTTATTATGTTCTTGCCTCCCCAACCTCCTTTTACTTTCATTCTTCTTCTTCTGACCTTACTGGCGTCTTCCTCTTTTGTCTTTTCCCCTTCTTCTTCCTTTGTTTGTCTCTCTCTTCCTCAAGAAGTAGAGGTTGGGGTTTCTCCTAGTGTGAGGGATTGTGTTTATATGAAAGTTTCCCTATCCATGTCTACAAAGTTGTTCCATACGATGGGGATTCTTAAATGGTTTATAGAATCTACCACTATCAATTTTATGAGGCCATGGTGAGCTAAATGCTGATGTTTTCCTTCCCTTACCTTCTGACTCATTTCCATGATTGAATACAAAATAGAATAGGGACACAGGGTCTTTGAGAAAGGGGTAAGTCTGCCTTGAATCTCAACTCTTGGAGCAACCTAAAGTGGTAAGCATAAACTACACTTAATATCCCTTCACAAGATATGTACTTAAGGATATGGTAGGTTACCTCATCCCAAGGGTAAGACATAATTTCTCTTCTCACTCCATTCTTGTCTTCTACATGCTTCTCTTTTGAAAGGAACAAGTTTTTCCTAGCTGTGACACTTACTTTCTTGTCTTCTTTGCTCAATCTCATTCCTAGAGGCAAGGTGGTTACTCTACTGATAGTTTATGGACTAAGATAAATGGCCAACCCTTTGACAATAGTTGTGGAACTGTCTTCCCCTTGAGAGTATAATGTTGTGGAAAATTCATGGGCTATATCATCATCACACCCCTTTAGTAGCTCAAGGAGGGTGTTCATGAATTCTCCTAGCGTTTGATGGTTCCCTTCTGTTAAATCCTCCCCCCATTTCTTCTCTATTACTCCTTGATTTTATGTAGGTGTGGAATTTCAAAAATTCAAGCAGTCACAGTGGTGAAATAGTGGCATAAACAATGGTGAAATAGTGGAATAGTGCTTGGTGATAGTGAGGAAGAAGGGTGCTCAAAGTTATATCGGCCAAACTATTTATTTGATCTTAACCAGAAAAGAATATGAAATGATACCCTACTAATCAATTGACAGATATATGCTCTTAATTTCAGGTAGAATGCCCATGAAATTAGGTGTAGAAACAAAGAAGGAAGGTATCACTTAATTCTTATTAGAGAAATTATGGGTTTGCATGAAGCTTTTGACATAATGTTGAGCCATTGTGACTCATTTTTCTCCTCTAAATTCCTCCTATAGCACCTCTCAGCCCTCCTGCAACAATTGTATACCTGCATGTAGCTTTTTGTTGTAGCACTCTGTAGTAAGATTCGAAAATCCTCGATGGCACTCCAACTTCTCGATGCACTAGCTCATACTTCCTCCACCAGTTTTTGGAATTAGTGATGGTGTAAAGGGAGTTGAGCTGACACATACTATCATTTTTTGGTTAAAATCTTGGAGTGATATGGTTACTTGACAATAACACGAGTTTCTTATTTTGGACCATTGTCCCCACTAACTCTCATTATCCCCCCCTCCTCATGATTATCAACCCACTCTTCGAGGAATCTAGTTTTTTTTAGTTGACATTTCCACGTTGCATGGGTGCTTAACTCACAGTTGAGTTAACTAGTCGAGGGTTGCCAAGTTCACTAGCCACCTCCAACCTATTAAAATTTCTCACTTAAAACACATTTTTTTTCATTTTTATGCAGAGGGAGGAGGTTAAGTTTTACATACCTGAGCCTACTTGTGTATCGATCTTCTATAGAGGCCTGCATGCTAGAGCTGGACCATACATCATTATGATCAAGGGAGTTGACCTCTTTGACTTATTTCCTATGCATGTCTTCATTTTTTTTATGTTTCCTTAACTATTTTCGTTGTTTTATGTTTGCAGGTACCTCTTCGAATATCCAAGTTGTTGTTGTTGGTGGAAATCCTCTCTGATAATGGGGTGTCTCTTCATGGCTACAAACCAAGCTTCATTACCCCTTCTGGTGCTGCAAAAAAAATATAATATCAATGTTTACTGTGTGGCTATACAGGCTGCTACAGGATGAGTCTCTTCCTATAGTAGTCTCTTGTTATCCCCTTTAAGTCTTCAGTCATCATTAGGTAGATGATGATGAGTGATGAGGATAGGGTTAGAATCATGGATGAGTAATGTAGGCATTGTAGATATATAAAATGATAGCTTCTGTGTTTTTTTAAGGTAGGACAAAGTGGAGGAGTTTGAGAAATTTTTTGGTGAAATGAGTGGATGGATGATGAATGTGTGATGGAAATGTCATAGGAGGACCCTCTTTACCATTTCTCATAGTCGGGATGGTATTTTAAATCATTTTCCTCATCGGATCTCCCTCCTATAGCTCTATAGGATCCTCATGTAGCATTACAAGACTGCCCTGTAGCAACACAGATCCTTCCTATAACATCACAGAGAGGAGGTGAATTTAGGATTTGTTGATGATTGGATGGTGGAGAGAGACACAAGTGTGAATGGAGAGGATGGATATGGGGTCTATGGATAGAGGAATGGATGGAAACCTGTAGGTCTTGGCATATAACCATGAAGTTTTCCATTGTGTACAACTCTGTAAAATAAAAGAAAAGTTAGCAAATATGATACAAGCTTCTTCGTTTTTCTCTTTTGTTTTCTCTTTTTTGTTTTTGTTTTTTTCTTGAGACACACAAGTTACCTCAGGGGAGGCTTTCAACTTGCATGCTTTTCCTAGGCGCCTCAAGGGAGGTTTTCACATAGGGGTCTTTATTATTTTTTTCTTTTTTTTTAGCTCTTGGACTGCCTCAAAGAGGTTTTCAACCCAAGAGTTGGCCTTAGATGCCTCATCGATGTTTTTATCCAGGCCTCTTATTTTTCTTTTATTTTTTTTTAAGTTTGTAAGAGTGTTCTGGCTAGAAGCTATGAAACTACCAATCACATTCAATTCCTTGATGAGTGAATTGATAAATTCCTCCTTGTACAAAGTATTCTATATAACTTCAACCTGTAGCCATTTACAAGAAAGGGGATGCCTTCCTCATCAATGGTTCTGGTTTGGACAGGTACATTTTCTCCACACTATTCCACTAGGTATGGGCCCAAACATCTTCTCATTAGATTCCCTTTAACATAGTTGAAACTAGAGTCATATAATAGAGCCTAATCTCCTTCTTGAAAGGTCTTTTCCTTGATATGCTTGCCATGCCAGACCTTCCTTTGTAGTTGTATGACTTTAGTGTGTAAGAGAGCTTGCATTTTGAACTCATCTAAGCCAATTAGTTGGAGCAACCTTTCTTGTTGTGTTGTAGTGTCATCTAAGTGCAACTGAGATGCCATTCTCAAAGTGTTATATTCAAACTCAATAGAAAGCAAAGATTTCTTCCCATAAACCAAATCACATGTAGTGAACCTTGTGGTGGTTTTCTAAGTGGTATTGTAGGCCCAACTAGCCTCTAGTAGTCTCTCTGCCCAATATTTCATGTTGCTGCTAACAAACTTGGTGAGGATACTCTCTAATGCTCTATTTGTGACCTCTAATTGCTCATTTGCTTCAGGATGATAGGCAGTGGATGTATTGTGCTTGATATGGTGCTACCTCATGAGATGCTCAATCAAATTGGATGTGAACTTTTCTCCTTGCTCAGGGACTACCTCCCTTCGATACCCAAATCTGTAGAATATGTTATCTCTTAAAAATTATGACACTTTTTGCTTAGTTTCTAATTTGACTTCCTTTATCTCAGCCCAATTTGTTAATTAATCAGTCCACAAAATGATTTACCTTTTCTGCCTTCATGGTGGATCATTTGGTCCAATCAAATCCATACCCCACTTGTTAAATGGCATTAAGGCCACTTGAAGTTGTAGGCACATTTCATCCTTGGGTGTGGGCTTTCCCATTCTTTGGCATTGATCACATTTAGTGGTATATCTCCTTGCATCTTGATCTAAGGTGGCCCAATAGTAATCAACATGTAAAAATTTAAAGGTTTTCCTTCTTGCAGCAAAATGACCTCCATAAGGACCATCATGACATGCTAAGAGGATGTCAAAGACCTCCTAATCTCTGACACATCTCCTCAAGATTTGATCTGGTCCGAATCTAAAGAGATCTCCCCCAATCCAAGTGAAAGGGGAGATTTTCCTTACAATCTTGTTTTTTTCCGTGGGTGATAGATTAGGAGGGAACCTCCACCAACAAACTAATTTGCTATGTCAACTAACCAGGGAGAAAGAACCAATATGGAAAAGAGGTGCTCATCTGGAAGTTGATCATCCACCATCTCTTCATTACATGCAGGTAAGGTTAACTTGGAAAAAATATTTACAAATGCATTTGCTTTTCATCGTTTATCAATGATAGTCAAATCAAACTATTGTAGCAATAACAACCACCTAATTATCCTAGCATTAACACCAGGCTCGTTCATCAAATATTTAATGGCTGCATGATCAATATGAAAAAACTTTGGTACCTAGTGATATAGTGCCTAAATTTATTTAAACAATGTACTACAACTAAGAGCTCTTTTTCAGTGACAATGTAATTAAACTCATCTTTAGAAAATTTCTTACTAATGAAGTAAATTATATAAGGAAACTTATCCTCTACTTGTCCTAAGCCACTAGCCTGCCCCACGCCCCCCCCGCCCCCCCCACCATAGCTTTATATGATGCATCAAGATGGATATGGAAAGGCAATGCCTAGTTGGGACCTCTTAGGATGGGTGAGGTAGTCAACTTTTCTGTCAACACTTCAAGGGCCTCTTGAAAACCGTTGGTCCAATATAAATCTGCATCTTTGGCAAGCAAACCAAACAAAGGTGAATCCACTTTACTAAAGTCTTGGATGAATATTATATAATACATTGCTAGCCCCATGAAGCTCCTGACATCCCTTTGCTTCTGAGGGGTATGGACTCCTTTTATGATGGAAATTGTGTTTAGGTCTAACTATATCCCCTCTTTGGAGATGGAATGGCCAAGGACAATCCCCTCATTCATCACAAACTCACATTTCTCAGGGCTTAGAGAGAGATTCATTTCATTGTAGTTTTTCAAAACCTTACATAGATTGGACAGAGCTTCATGGAAGTCACATCCATAAGGGGTGAAATAATCCATGTATATTTCCACAGAAACATGAACCAAATCAGAAAAAATACTCAAAACTCTCCTTTGGAAAGTAACAGGAGCATTGCACAAACCAAATGTAAGAAATATATAAGAAAAGGTACGCCAAAGACATGTGAATGCGGTCTTTTCTTAGTCTTCGGGGCTAATATAGATTTGATTGTATTCACTAAATCCATCCAAGAAGGAGAATAATTTCTTCCATGCAAGGCCATCTAGGACTTGGTCAATGACGGACAAGGGAAAATGGTCCTTTTTTGTGGCCTTGTTGAGATCTCGATAATCTGCTCACATCCTCCACTTCCCATTCTTCTTGGGAACTAACATAAAAGCTGACACCCACTCACTATCTGAAATAGGGTATATTAACCCTGCATCCAGTAGTTTTTGCAGTTATTCCTTCACAATATCCTTAAGAGATGGTTTCATTCTCCTATGGGGTTGGCACATAGGATTTCATCCCTACTTGATGTAAATATGGTGATTAGAGGCTGAGGGATGCACACCTTTCTTTTCCTTATCGTCCCAATCAAATGCATCCAAGTGTTGCCTCAACACTTGGCACAATTGTTATTTCTATTTGGCCAAGAGAGAAGGGTTGATCTTTAAGGTTCTAAATGGGTCAAACTCTATGATATTGACATGGTCTAGACTTGAGTCAATAGGGCATAAGTTAGCCCAAGGCTTATCCTCAGGTCCTTTCATCAACTCATCAATGTGTATGGGAGTGGGAGGTTGATTCTGAAGGATATGGTCAATGAGATAAACTACATCAGGTTCCCCCCCTCCTATAATGATTTCCAAAGTGCATATTAGGTGGGGGGTGGTATGATACAATTAATATTCCTACTCATCTTTGAGCCAAAAGGGCAAGTCATGCTCAATAGAAGGCTGAGTAGGAGGATACAATACCAATTGTTTATACAAATGTCCATTCTTAATGGTCATATTCCTAGCCCTACAACTAATATAAGCATCAATAGTGGTTAACCATGGCCTTCCCAAGATGAGAGGATATACATTGAACTTTATTTTGGGCTAGAGAAATAGGAAATTAGTAGGATACTCCTAGGATTCAATGGACACCATGACATCTTCAACAACTCACTCAGGTGCTACTGTGGATCCGTCTACAAGATGCAACATTGTGGTGGTGTTTCTCAAAGCTCCTTGGAGGTTTATCTTTAGAATGGTTTCCTTAGTCATCACATTGATTGCAGCCCCAAGATCAATAAGGATGTTAGGGACTATAAGGCCATCAATGTTAACATCTACTACATGGCTTCCAGGGTTTAGATATTTCAGGAATATCACCCTCCCAAGCATCAAATCAAATAATTTACCAACAACATTTATGGTGGGGGTGTCTCTTTTTATTATCCCTGGATGTTTGAACATTTATCCTTGATGATATTATTATAGATGGGAAGATATTTAATAGCTTGGAGAAGGGGTATTTTAATACACAAATTATTCAATTCTCGTAAAAGTTCAACCTCTTTTGTGGTGTGCTGGCTAGGGTGGATCAACCTCTTAGCAAGGAGGCAGATTGACTTGAGGAACACTCTCTTCCTTATATCCTTCAAACTCTTTATGTGGATAAGGTGGATGGTTATCGGGAAGCACTTTCCCAGAATGAAGGTTGATCTCCTAGATTTCCACAGCATAAGCAGAGTAAGATGTCTCCCCATTGTAGACCTGTTGGGCTTGCTTGTTGTTTGGGTCCAGATTTGGTTGACAAGAAATTTGAGGTTTCTTAGGTGGAGTAGGATGAGTGAGATGTGGCTAAGTTTGGGGTGGATGTAGTAAAGTAGGAGATTGGTTAAATTGAGGCCTCCACCCTTGTGATGGGTTTCCCCATTGAGAAGATCAGGGTGGATATGGCTGAAAATGATGGCTGACATGTTAAGAAGGATATGGAGGTGCATGAGGCCAAGATGGGGATGTGGACCGAGATGGGTGAGTGGAAGAGTACTAAGGTTGCAAGGGTTTATTATGATTTGGATTATAATAAGAGTAATGTGCACCTTACATTCCTTGTTGATATGTCCTAGGTCGCTGAGGTCTTCTTTGATTGATGAAACAAAGTTGCTCTAAACCCCATTCTCCTCCTTGATATACAAATTTTAGTCCTGGAAAAGAAGGGAAATTGTATGTTGCATGATTTTATTCATAGATTAGGCAGACCTCTATGACATTTGAGGGGCACTAATTCTTAGGATGTCTTTTGATGCATCTTGGGCAGAAAATAACTAGTTCCCTTTCTGCTTACTCTTTCTTTCTTTTGATTTTCATGGTATCCAATTTCAATGTAAAGGTATGCAACATTTCACTCTTTAAATCCTCCAACATGTTTCCTATCTCATTCTTAATCGATGTTGTGGAGGGAGGGGAACTAACCAAGCCTTGACTAGCCCTAATCTTTTTTCTAGCAGTCCTAGAGTGATTCTTCAACATAGTTTTAATTTAATCATCGGAAAACTAATCAATATCTACCGTGGATAGAATGCTAAGGATCTCCAACATGTATTCCATGATCCCTCAGAGAATAACTAGTTTGAGTGATTTAGGATCAAGGGTGTAGTTGGCCCTCCTATAACTAAGTTGAAATCTCTCTTCATAGTCTTCTAGGGATTCATCAAGTCCAAGAGTCATCCTAAATATTTCTTCCTTGGTTTCATTGGACCCATAGTAGTCCCTATAATTTTTATTGAAGGGTTTTTGCATCTGGGCCCATGTAGTGATGTTACCCCCAGGAAAACCCATAAACTAGTGCAAGTCTGCATCTTTAAGGGTAGAGGGGAATAACTTCAGCTTCTACTCATCAAAGCATAGTTATAGGTCCTACAAACAAAAACAAATTAAAAAATGAAGGTGTTCGGATCCTAAGAGATTAAGCCATGGAAGTATGTAAGGGAAGTAGGGCTCATATTATTTATTTGTGCTTATCCATTGGTCTCTCTAATAGGGAAAACCTCATTGTCCCTATTTTAAACCATAGTTTGGGTAGTTGAAGTGGGTTATTCTTCCTCCCCAATATGTTCTTCAAAAATTTCAGGTTGCTCACCTAGAGGGTCTTCTAACTCCCCTGTAGTTAGAGAGGGAAGATGACAATCACTAAAGAAGAGTGAAGGTTGGATGTTTGAGGGTGTGAGGGTTTTTGGTAAGAATTTTCCTATATTATCCCTACTCTTACGAGGCATGATTTTTTTCTAATGTTACTTTTTCAAAACCTATATGAAAAATAGAAAACAATGCTTAAGTAGAAAAAAAATCTACTTAGACACCTCCCCGACAATGACGCCAAAAAGTGGTGAGCCTGGATATTGTACCAAGGATGTTGAAACTCCCAAGGGATCCTCAATTCAAATTATCAACCCGAGGTTCATACAAACTTCAAGGTGACAGTGCTATATGAACATTAGATAGGATTCCACTCATGCCACCCTCAGTTATGACATTAGATAAAAAAGTGCTCAAAGACCCTTCCTTCTACTGAATTAGAATGAAAGATTTATAAAAGGTCAAATTGGAAATTGCTTCTAGTTATGAAAATTTAAATTCCATTGACTCAACTTGTAAAACCCTGACTACTCAATTCATGAAATGACAAAGACTAACCTACTTGCAAAAATGAAGCTATGTTATCTTGCAGATTTCTTCAAATTACCTCATCTACTTGTAGAAAGGAAACTAATTTATCTTGCATAATTAATCAAACTACCAATCAGAATTTTAGGTAACAACTACCTAGTTCATACTTTCTCATAAATCAATAACTTGCATGGTAAAGAAACTAACTCTACTTTGTTTTTATAGTAAAGACAAGGAATGTTTGGAGTGGCCTAGGAGCTTTCCTTGATCATATTATCATAGATGGGGGTCATTATGCATATATTCTAAGTCAAATTTGCATTGTGGGTCAAAATGGATGAAGAAAAATGATGCTATAGGTTTTCTATAGGCGATTTCTACAGGACTCTTGTAATGTTACAAGCAGGTCTGTAATGCTACAAAAGGTCATCTGAGTGGTTTTTGAGGGTGAAAATGTTGGCTTGAGGGTATGGAGAAGGTGATATTAGTTGAATAAAATGAAATTAGGTTCGTTTGAGCCCCTGTCCAATCTCAAGGCCTCTCAGAGTTTTGTCTTGCACTAGAATGAGTGCTCTCGGTGACCTAGACATAATAGCTTATAAAACAGGGTTTTGGTGACAAAGTTTAGAGGTGGAAGGAGAAGATGAAAGAACTGAGGATGGTAGTGGTGAATGTGCCCTTCCCTATAGATCGATTGACCCTACAATCAATCACATGCAGGAATCCATTTATCATTTACAAAATGAAATAACTTATGATGGAAAAGATGAGTTGAATTTAAATGTTATCTAATTCATGCAAACCATTGATCTAATCACTGAATTAAATTATAAACTACAAAAAGAAAATGTAAAACAAGACAACTAACACTAATATATTTCTAGGAAAGCATAAACACAAACTTTTTGGGTTGTGGTTGTGAGATCTTCCACTCATTCTCCCACAAGGGAGGTGATGTAGAGGCTGTAACCACAATATTTTATAGGTTAACTTATATTGAAATGCAAGAACTACCTTGAATTAAGAAGAAACATAAGTACAAGAATAAGGATCAAAGCCTCTGGGTTGGGCCCATACCCAAGGGTCTTAGCCTTCTGAAAATATCTCAGATGCAACTTAAAATCCAAATTCTCATTATCAAAAAGTGCAGGTCTAATACGTCACATAAAAGTTGAAAATAACAATGTCAATACTTGGTCTCAATAGCTAGACCTAACTGAGAAAAAACTTTGAACCCTAATGAGTTCTTCCTATAGTTTATCTATACAAAGGTGAAGCTGAAGCATCTCCCTTGAAATTAGGAATAGTTCCCTGCTTGATCTTGAAAATGGTGGATCTTGTCCTTCTTGATGTTCACTTGGAAGAGGAGTCACTCGACTGCCAAAGAACTCAAACTGGTGAGAGAGGATATGATGATCCCAAGACGATTTTAGGCAGTTAAGGAGGTGGAAAAACCCCTTATATTCTCTCCTCATTGTCTCCATTGAACCCCTGTATAGTAATAGCCTAAACAATGCCTCATTTTCCTGCAATTAAACCACATTAGGACACATACTATGACAAACACCTTTTACTCCCCTTACTAAGAATAATATAATGAAAAATGTGAATTAATGCAAGAGAAGAATAGTTTTAGGGTTGGAGGGTGGCATATTAAGTTTCAAAATGTACCTACTTATGGGACTCATCACATGGTACATGCATGTGTGTATTTGGTTCTCTTTCTATCATTGGCATGGGTTTTTCTAGGTGTGATAGTGTTCTTCAACCTTATCTTGCCATTTTCGGATAGCCATGGCGTGATGGGTTCTATTTTATTTGGTTAAGATAGATTTTCTGATGGTTTTTAAACTGAGTGAGGTGATATCTGAAAGAAAGAACATAAGGCCTATGAATCCCTGGACCAGACTAGGATTGCGATAAAGCTAGATTTCGTGTGCCTCGATGGGCCTAGGAATCCTCAACCGGTGAATGGAGGGATATATGGTAAATCATAGAGGTGTGTTCCCTCGTTGAGGCCTAGGAATCCTTGATCGGTGGATGGCGGGATATAAAGTAAATCCTGGAGGGTGGAGTCTCAATTATGCCTAGGAATTCTCAATCATTGTATGGTGGGATATATGGTAAATCCTAGAGACTAGGAAACAGGAAAATTCCTCATGGTGTAGGTGGAGAAATATGGTGGAATCCATGCTTTTTTAGGTTCCATGGATTTGGTGGAGATTAAGGAAAAGCCTGAGGAAACTTGGTTTGGTTTGGTTTTGAGTCCCACATTCATGCTTGGAATATGGAACAGGGGTGATTGGTTGAAAGGAAAATTTGGTTAAGCCACTCTATGGTTGGGTGGTTCATGGAAGTCCCATACCTGGTTGGATTTTTCATCCATTAATAAATGCTCTTTCTCCTTGGTATTTCATGTGTAAAGTTACTGGCTTATATGTGGATTTTATGGCTGTTATATCCTTGTTATTTATGTTAGTTATATCATGTTTATGAGTATGTTTTATGACAAACTTGATGTATGGATATCGTCAAGTTTTGATTGGTAATTGAAAGTATAATGAATACATGACCTAATATATGATAATGCAGCTATTTCAATATGGAAACAATGTTTCTTTATGAATATTAGATAAGTATGAGACCCCTATTCCTAGATCTGATGTTATGACCTGTAGATTGCATATTTGTGACATGTTTGACAAAAACCTTGTGATGGCTAGTAGGTTTATAGTCAATTCATTGTTTGATTATTTGCATTAGTACCTTTTTTCCAATGTCATTTATCAATTTAGGAATTTTAATGAAGTTATAGGAAATGGCCTGAGTCCTGGCCATGAAAAAGTGGCATAGAATTTGGGGTCGCTGGCTTAGAACTAGCTAAAATATTCCATAGTTTTTATGAAACTAGCTCACAAAAAGATACAAAAGATAGATCAACGCCTTAGAAATAAGCCTCTTCGAGGGGGAAACCTCCTTTACATTACACAAATGAACAATTCTTCGATGATACAAATGATAAGACCTCCTTTCTATATATAGGAGTCTACATAATATAATTAGAGCCAACATAACAATAATAACGTAAGGGCACAATAATAACAATATGGGGACTACATCGGTACAAAAATATAATAACAGTGTTGTACTAATAAAAATAAGGGGTTACAATAGTAGTATAGGGGCCTAACATTCCCCTCTCCTTCAAAAAGTGTTGTCCTCAATGCTTGAGTAGTTCTTGATGCTTCTGTATAAAATTCTTGTCCTCCTCTGTGGAACCTTTAGCAGGTAAGTTCTTCCACTTGATGAGATACTTTGAAATTGATAGATTTCGTAGCTGTTGGGTTCTTGCTTCTGTGACTGCTCCAGGTTCCAATATGATTTTTCCTTCCTCTTCATGTTCTAGAAATATTGTTCGAATTGGGATATTCTGCAACTTTTGAATGAGTGGCCACACTTCTTTATCCTACTTCCATTCATACCTTGCTTCGTTTATCCAATTTGATTGGATAATAGAAATAGCACAAAACAATGCTTCCACATCCCCATCCTTTCTTGAGAGTGCATCTGCAAAAAAAAATTTCTTCCCTTTTCTGTAGATGATGTCCTAGTCATAACCCAACATATTTGTGACCCATTTTTTTTGTTCTTCTAAATATAATATTTGTTCTAAAAAGTATTTAAGACTATCATGATCCATTTTTACCTGTAAATGTCTTCACATTGGGTAAGGTCACCATTTCTTAAGTGCATGTAGTATTTCCAACATTTCCTTCTCGTAAATAGCTTGCTTGAGATGTAACTGTAAAAATACCCAATCACCTACATCAGAAGTTTTTTCACTGCGATGTTGATCTACCTGTTGTTTCATTCGATTCTGCACCAAAGTGGCATTATCCTTTAAAAGTTGGAGAACTTGTTGTTGATGCTCGATGTGATCTTTCATTGCTTGTACCTTTTTCTTCTTGATATGTCCTTCTATTTTGAGAGTTTGAGGAGTGGTAATTTCTTCCAATGCTTTACAAGACATGGTTGGATTCATTTCTTGATGCTCGACCTGATCTTTCACTTCTTGAACATTTTTATTCTGGATATGTCCTTCCATCTTGATAGTTTTAGGAGTGTTAATTCCAGCCAATGCATTACAAGATATGGTTGGATTCATTTCTTCTTTCTCGATGTGATCTTTCACTTCTTGAACCTTTTTCTTCTTGATATGTCCTTCTATATTGAGAGTTTGGGAAGTGGTAATTCTTGCCAATGCTTTACAATATATGGTCAGATTCATTTCTTCTTTCTCTAGGGTTGGCTCCTGGTGTATATCCTCTTCTTTTGATGTTTCTTGATCCTTTTCTTCCTCCTCATCATACTCTATGTAAAATAATTTCTTCACAGCACACTTATGACCTTTAGTGCATTTGCTATCACAATTGTAACAAAGCCCTTTTTCTCTTTTTTTTTCCAATTGTTGTGGTGTAAACCTTGTAGGTTGTGGAAGGCTAGGAGAAGAAACACTTCCATAATTATAGTTGTGAGTGGTGGGATTATATGTTTCCATAATTTCGCTTTCAATTTTTCTTGCCCACTTGAATGCCTTCTCCAATGAATCAGGTTCCCAAAGACGAACCTCATATTGGTTGTTATCCTTTAAAGTACCTATGAAGACATCAATCCTTTGCTTCTATAAAATATAATTTACCATTATATTCAATTTTTTAAAGTCATCAATGTTCTCTACCATTGAACACTTTTGTTTGATATTTGTCAATTGGCTAAAGAAGGTGTTTCTCTTTATATCCTCATAATGTGTTATCATTTCCTTTGTGAAAATTGACCACATAACAAGTTGTTTACGAGAACAAATCCCTTTATACCATAAAATTTGAGTTGGTTCTAAATATGAAGATGCAGTACATACCTTTTGTAACAACGGTACACCATGTAGATAAAAATATTGCTCCGTTTGAAGTATCCAATTTACCGGATCCTTGCCATCAAACTTCCTCATCTTCTCTTTTCTCGATTTTAGGAGCTCGATCTTGGAACAAATATAACTACGTAAATTCAGATCTCTAAGCTCTAACATTGCTTCTTGTGGTATCTCTCTACGTTCTCTTTCTAATGCCATAAGTTTGATCAAGATTGGATTCTGTAACGAAGTGTTATGTCAAATCTCCCATGATGACCTAATTATAGACTAGTTTAGTAGAGCGAACTTGTACGAAGTTCCACGTGTCACTGTTTCAATCTTAGGCTCTAGAAAATATACACAGGAAACTAGAGTCCATACTCTTTCTGTAACTTCTTACCAAATTTCAATTTTATGCTCAAAACAAAAGTTATGATGATTTCCCCAGGTCACCTGTTTGGAATGTAATTCGGGAGTCTGAAAAAGGCCAACTTCCTTAAATCATATCTCTGCAAATATAGTGTAGAAAGCTATAAAACTTGGACCCGAGGTTTAGAACTATTTTATCCCAAATGGGTTTTTGTTTTAGCATATGAAACATCGCAGAAAAAAAGTTATAGCAAAAATTCCACTATGACCTGTTTGGAGTAGCGAAACCATAGAATCCAAGGCTCTAATACCAAAAGTTATGAAACTAGCTCACAAAAAGATACAAAAGATAGATCAACACCTTAGAAATAAGCCTCTTCGAGAGGGCAACCTCCTTTACATTAGACAAATGAATAATTTTTCGATGATACAAATGACAAGACCTCCTTTCTATATATAGGAGTCTAATGGGTCATAATATAATCAGAGCTGACATAACAATGATAATATAAGGGCACAATGATAACATTATGGGGATTGTACTAATAACAATAAGGGGTTACACTAGTAGTATAGGGGCCTAACAATAGTTGCTGGCATGCCCTTGCTATGGGAGTGGAGGGAAGGCCTCAGTCACATGCATGGCTTGTCATAGGAGTGGTTTGGGGTCCATATCAGTGAAATGTCAAGTTGTCTCAAGGGTTGCTCACCTGGAATGGATGGTCGGCTCCCGAGGGTTCTCTAACATGCGTGGAAGGTCATATTGGTTTGGTTTTGTCAGTTCCACTTCCTTAAATATACATGTGGATTTGAATAAGAAAATAATAGCCTCTTGTCACATGTTTACCCCAAGAGATAGGTTAAATTGGCTAATTGTGAGAGGAGGGTGCTACAACAAAGATCTATGACACTCATCTCAACAGAAGCAGAATAGATGGCTTCTAGTCAAGAAACATGTGAGGTGATTTGGATGAGAAATTTTCTTGTTGGATTGTTTTTTTAGATGATGGATCCAACTATGATCTACTGTGCTAATTAGAGTTGCATCAAGCTCTATGAAAATCCCATGTTTGATGATCGATCCATGCATATAGATATCTGGTATCACCATTTACAGGATTGTGTAGAGAGGCGGATAATGTTATTTCAGTACATTCTAACAAATGAACAAGATGATGATATTTTGACAAAGGCATTGTCAAGAGGCAAGTTCGAGTTCTACAAGTGCAGGATATGAGTGGTTGATAATCCCTTTCTTGCTGAGAGGGAGTGTTGAAAAATGCAGCAAGAAATTCTCAATTTGATTTTGCCTTGATTACATTGAGAAAATTCAAATTTCCACATCAATAGATAACTTGGATGAGGTTAACTTGTGTTACATGGCTTGTGTCACATAGTTTACTGCGTAAATTTGATTTGGAGGATTTAGAGTTATGTTCTACATGTGTGATTTCTAATTTGTAGCAATCAAGGTTAGTTATCTCAGGTTGTTTTTAGTTAAACTAGTTCCAACTTTTGGAGGAACTAGTGGAATGTGAGTTAAGCAGTGGGACTTTAGTCAAACTCAGTGATCATCCAGTTAACTAATTAATCAACCAAAAATATCTAGTGCATGTAGAGAATTCAAGTTACCTAGTTGGGGTGGAGATTCCAAGGCAATGTAACATCAGTTGTAGACTAGTCTTGAGTGTACATCTGTTGCAGGCAGTCAGACGACCAACCTAAAGGAATTGCACAATTAAATTGAGGGATTTCCTAAATAATACGGGTAATTCCTCAAGGAACAATGCAAGGAAATAAGATCTTGAGTTGTTCTAGGGCTCTAGAGCGTTTGTTTCAATGAAAAACTCAAGGAACTAGTAACTCAACCCACAACCATAAGCAACGTGAGCACAAATTAGAAGAAACAAGTGGAAAACCCACAACACCATGGATACCTAGGAAATGGCAAGACTAGGAAAAAAAACACTATAAATCCAAGAAATTCTCCATTTAAATGACAAATCATAACCAAATAACCACATGCATATACCATGCATGCCAAAACTAGTAAGGAAATCATACATGAAACTCGATACCCTCAATGAAATCTCATTGTAGTTGTTGATCCTGTTGTCCGCTTATGAATTCATACTATTCCTTTTCCTTCTTTCACCAAATCCAAGTGAGTACTAGAGTGCTCCAATCATGCTCCAATAGCACTCTAAGTGTGCAAGAGTATGAGAGAATGATAGAATAAGTGTCGAGGGCTCTAGAGCGTTTTTTCCAACCGCCACTCCAAGATTTAATAACTCAACCCACAACCTTCTAGGGATCCATACCATTTGTCCAACCAAGGCTCCCAGATTAGTATCTCAACCCACCAACAACTCCAGGACTAGTAACTCAACCCACTAAGGGCTCTAGAGTGTTTTTCCAACCAAGGCTCCAAGACTAGTAACTCGAACCAAGTTGTTCCAGGGCTCCAGAGCATTTGTTCCAACCAACGACTCCATGAACTAGTAACTCAACCGACAACCATAATGAACCTGAGAACTAATTAGAAACAACAAGTGGAAAATCCACAATAGCATGGATACATAGGAAATGGCAAGACTAGGAAAAACCATTGTTAATCCAGGAAATCCTCCATGCAAATTAATGACAAATCATAACCAAATAACCACATGCATATGCAATGCATGCCAAAAGTAGTAAGGAAATCATACATGCAACTCAATACCCACAAAAAAATCTCGCTTTAGTTGCTGATCCTGTTGTCCCCTTGTGAATTATTTCTCTTCCTTTGCCTTCTTTCACCAAATCCAAGTGAGTACTAGATTTCTCCAAGCATGCTCCAATAATAATCTAAGTGTGAAAGAGTACGAGAGAATGAGGGAATAGAAGAGAGCTCCAAAACTGAATTGACAAAAGTCTCACACACTAACAAAAATCCATGAACTTATCCTCAAAATCCTTTTTATCATTAAGGCCTCAATTTTCTTCGTCTTGCTTCAATTTTCTTTCTCATGCAAATCTGTGACCTTTCAGCTCCTTTTCTCCTAATTTCCTTTATTTTCATAAATAAAATACTAATTAATGCCTGTATTCCTTTGCTAATTCCTTTTTCGATTTCCTTAGCCATAAATAAACCAAAGTGACACCCAGTGGGATATTTTTCCCACCATTCAACTTGGAATATGTGTCCCATGACCTTG